>JAMKCH010021217.1:0-49251 GCA_023653785.1 Ophioderma brevispina | reverse complement strand
CACTCTTGACCCGTTTCTGACGTGCTGACGTAATTTTGATGTCCCTCTAAACGATGTGGCCCACTGGGACTTGCTATGATAGCCACAGTCCTTCACCATGATTCACAGATGGCAAAGTGCCCCTTTAATCACAGTAGCACTAAATGGGGTTAATCTGTGAGTGTTAATAATCATATCCCTAGAAGTCCATATTCAAGTTACCAACAAATTCCAAAAGAACCATGATTTACTTTTAATAGGTAAATATCATTGGAATCTTGGCAATGCTGGATATATCAAGTCTATGAGTCCACTGTACAAAAGTGGAAATTTTTCGCGCACATTAATTTTATGTCGTGCGCTTGTTTAGCCGCGCTTCTGAGCTAGCGCGACATTAAAAACCCGCAAAATGTTTATTTTGTTTGTAGGTCTATGGCGGATAGCTGAAAAGACTAATTTAAAAACGCAAAATGGTTAAAATCGCTTGAAACGCAAAAACTTACACACGCGAAAATTAGCACTTTAAAGTATAAGAATATAAAACATATTGAACTCCACATGAGCTGTTTTGAACTCAATTACCTATTCAGTTCAAAGTCGTTTAGGAGCTTATTTAATGGCAGCAATTAGTAGCATGTCTGGGGATAGCTGCCTTTGATTTAATTTTTATATGAAATAGACAGTAATCTTATCACATTATACTCCCAGTTGAAAAAAAAAATTCCCCTCCCTCATTGTATACTGTGTAATTAATGTCATGCTTAATTTTTTTTACCATGCTCATTGTGCATTGTTTCACTCATACATTGTCTGTCGACCTCCGGGGAGGAGGGTGTCTCAAGTTTGGTTGGGTAGTGATGTGCCTCCGAGAGTCTGGCAGTAGGCCCCCATATCATACCAATTTTAGAGCCATTATTAAGTTTATATGGATCCAAGTGTGTGAAAATTATTGATCAAAACTATTAGTGATCAAATTGATGATTTTGCCCAAGATTATATGGTCTTATTATAACTCACAACTCGACCAATAAATATGGTCTCATCAATCCAAATTTTATACCAAAAAAGGACCCATAATAGCTATACGGATATCCACATTTTGGGCCATTGTAACCTCAAATTTGCCATTTGTTCCCCTCTAAATTTTGACATTTTAAAACCAATTTCGATTTAGAGATTTTACAATTTTATAAAATATTTTTTTCGTTGTTTTTTGTTTGTGATATTTGATTTTAACAAAAACAAAATTTTCCACCACATTTCAGAAAAATATTGGAAAAAACGACCTTTTTTATAATCCAAAATTGCATGAAAAAGGGGTCATTATATACCAGAAGGCTAAAAAATTATGAGACCAATGTTTGTGACACTTCCCCATATGGTCATCTGTGTTGAGTATATATAAAGTTATATCGCCATAAAAGTAACTTACTTTTTCCTTTTTGCCATTGTTTTTAATTTTTGTGGTAATCTTCGGCAAACGGAAGGTCTTCAAACTTATACCAAATGAGGAAACCTATTGTTTTTTTTGGGGAGGGTATATGGGTATGTGGTATGTGGGTATGGGTATGTATTTTTTTGTCACATCAATATTCCTCAGATTGTAAGCTGAATGATTTTGGTGGTACAGATATATATTTTTTACTAAATGTTTTGGGGGGGACTAAATAATGAATAATGAATTTTCTCTAACAAGAAACTAAAAATCAGGTGTGCAGGGCCTTAACTCCATGAGTCCAAAAACTTTGTCCTTTTAAATGTGTAGTTCTAAAGTTTGTCATATGCAGTATTAGAAGAGTTAAGATGCAACATGATAGATGCCATTTTAAATGTTTTTGTGATAATGCCACCAACGTATGCACAATATGGCTTCCAATTGACACTTTAATTTTAAAATTCCAATGCAAAATGTTTGTATATTGTTAAAAATGCTGCACATTTTGTTAATATTTTACAAGTTAATTTTCTTGAAGGGGGATGACCCGATTTATACATTTTTTTCACCCTCATTAAATGATCTTGGTCCCAATACCTCATCTGTAAAGCTTTGCGCCGACATTTTAATCTGTTTTGATATGGGGGCTATGTGATTTTTAAACCCCATAGAATACTCAATCAAATTAATATTGGTCAACCAAAATGGGGCATCTTAACATCCAAACCAATGCACATTTTAGCCCTTCAATTCATAGGGTATATGAGAAAAATCATAGCTTTCCTCTGATACCAAAATTTGGACCACTTCTGGTAAAAATCTGAGGTTCTGGAGACAAGGTTTGGACCATGGATCTTAAATACCTCAAATTGAGAAAAAGGTTATATCGCATTTTGCATCTGACCCCTTCACTTCCTTCTCCACAATCACAGCAATAGGTAGATTTAGTGTTGTAGGCAAGGCCAATGAAAGTGAATTTCTTGTTTCCTACCCGAACAACCCAAGCTTTCACGCCTGACTCTTTCGAAATAAATCACGAAAAGAAAGTTGTTGGCTATCTTTGGACCTAAGAGGTTTTTAACATGATAAAAGGAATGGGGCATTTTATACCTTCAAATCTATTGATATCTGGGTATTTCACCCTCGTTTTGAAAATGAGCGAATAAAGGTTTGGTACCATTAGTAATTACGTTTTGTGGAAGGTTCCATTGACTCCTCTTTGTGGGTAGTAAAAGTTGTTGTCGGAGGATATGATTCACGATCAATATTGTCTGCCACTGGTATGAAATTAATAATGCCAACTTTGTTCAACAGGATCAAACTGAATTTTTGCAATACAGGCGAGGTGATACTCAAGGTGTCACACAGCATTAACTTGAATGGATGGCATTACAGGAGAGCTGTATGATTCTTTTGTTCGTAACCCAATTGAATAAAACAGACAGGACCTCTATAAGAAGTATTGATATTTCAAGGATGCATTTAATGCCCATGAATTCATGCATGGGCATTTAATTTGAATTCAAAGCAAGGTCCACAAATCAATAATTGTTCGTATAAACATACTTTTGAAGCGCCCCTAATTCGTGAATGAATCTGCCATCAGAGTTTCATAGTCAAAGGTCGATATTCACCTGCACCCAGTTTGTTGTCGTTTGCCAATAAAAATCAGTGTAAATTGAATAAAAATCAAAAGAAGAAATATGTTTTCAAGTTGGAAACCAATGATCTTGTTTCAAATAGGTATATTTGTGGAAATAATTAATAAAAACCAGACATCTAAGTTAATTGAACAGACAGTAGGTAATATATTCACTATAGCAGTCCCATATTGTAGCAATGGCGGGCAACAAAAGCTGTAATTTCATAACATGAAACATGTGAATAAGGAGGACAGTCTGAAAATAATGAATAATGAAATAGTCACCTACCCCAAAAAAATCGGATGAGAAACAAGTAATTGACCTTAATTGGCCTTACATGTACACAAGTCACTATAAAATTGGGTGCATGCATAGAACAGGCCACAAATCGAGGGTTTAGTGCAAGAAGGCCCCATCTACAATAGCTGCCACATGTTAGATTTGGCATGAATAATACTTAAGGGGGCAGAGTACTAAAATCACTCCACGTTTGGTGTAATGGTAGTTAGTTCTGGTAAAAAAACAAGTCCTATTTGTGATATTTTGGTGTTCTGTGCAAATCAGTTTTCCGTGAGGGTAGCATGTTATTATCAAAATGAGAGCGCATAATGAGTACATTACTCTTATAGTAGAAAAATAGTGACTTTCGATTCATGTGATAAAATAGGCCCCGGAAAGAATACCCTGGTCGGAAACGTTTAGGAGGCGTCTGTGACAGCCGAAAATAGCGTTGGCGCTGTTCACGTGCTCTTATAGTAAAAGTTAATCAGAATGTGTAAGGTGAATTGAAGCTTACATGCAAGTTTCATGTCTTAACATATGATTCGTGCATTGAAAATATTCAAAATGGTTTTATGTCTGGTGGAAAAGAGAGTTTCTTTAGCCACATTTTTACATGCTTTTCAATGGGGCAATTATTTGGTACTGTGCCCCCTTAATACCAACACAATTAACTGACAAATGGCAGCTATTGCAGATGGGGCGCTCTTGTACTAAACCCTCAAAATTAGGCATGTCTGGTTCCCAATCAAGCTGTGCCCACCACTAATTTAAAGCAATCAAAACACTATGGTATCAGATATTATAAGAACCCTTGGTTGGAACCCCTAATGGGTTACTGCATGACCTTTCCATTCTTTTTCATAAGTCTGCAGGTTTACCTATATGCCTGGAAAATTCCTTAAATTGTGGTCGTCTGAAGTTGTTTTTGTGTACCACTACATCTGAAGGTGTTTTGGTTTTTGAAATTCAGGGCATGTTTTTCTCCTCTTAAATGCTAAACATATGTTTTTTCATTGTTTTTTTTTCTCTAGAATTATTGTTTTCTGTCTTGGTTTGTTTTAATGCTCGGTGGCCTTTTCCCTTTTTAAATGTCTGATTAAAGTGATTTCAGTGTGTACAGGATAAATGAATAGGCAGTGGAAGTGGGGGTAGGGGCTAGGGTCAAGTCCCTTCCAAAAATAAACTAAGGGGACATCTCTTCCAAAAATAAACTAAGGGGACAAGTCCCTCCAAATCTGTAAAAACCAAAAACCAATCAAATGCATAAATGTTGTCAAATTAAACTTAGGTGCACCAAACCATTTCACAAATCCCTTACAAGAATTACACAATTGCACTTATGCAATGATTTTCTTCAAACATGACCCCAACTAAAAGGTACAATAATTGTGAAATTTCTAATTTAGTATTTTGTCCAATACAACATTCAGCTTAAAGGGGCATTTCGTGATCCACAGCCTCGTCCCCCCAACTTACCTAAAAAAGTTGAGATTTTCATATCATCTGAACCGTTAACATTAGTAATCAATGTGTGCCAAATCTTACGTTCAAATTCGGTCGTGTCTGTAAGTAAATCGCAATTTTGTATTTTCTGTCCTTAAAACGGACAGAAATTTATCTTCAGGGGGCGCAAAGTCGGGATCCGCTAAAAATTGTGAATAAGCTTTTCTCAAGAGTATTCTAGTGAACAATGAATATAAACAGAAGGTGCTGGAATCACGAAATGCCACTTAATGCTTCATATTAAATTTTGGGGCCTTCAAGTTACTTTTAAAGGGAACAAAGAGATTTACTAAGAATCAAATTTTTCTCTAATACCATTGTAAAACTTTTGCTCCCTACGTTATCTACTATGTTGTGCTCTTACTCACTGTGGCTGCTTTCCATGATTGTAAACTGAGTGTTCCCCTAAATTTTTGCACTCCAGACTGTCACTTGGAATCGAAACTGTCTGAGTAGTTTAAGGCGGGTGACCCAATCACCCCCTCCCTCGCTTAAACCCAATCAAAACGAGATTCTTACCTCAGAAAAAAGTTCATATTTTTTTCTTATGATTACACCATTGAAATGTAAGGCCTTAGAAAATTCTCTTCTTGTGTATGAACAAAACGTCTGAAAAATAGGTTGACCATAACTAGCTCACATTACCGTACTCTCCTACGGGCCAATTCGTTACACCATTTTTGTTTCTACTCTGGGCTTCTGACCGTTTCAAATTTTGAAACATGATGGACTGATTGAACTCAAATTTTGTAATCAGATATTTTTTGGTGATAGGCATCCACATGAGAGAGAAAGCATTATATATACATCAGGTCATCACCTTTAAAGGGCCACAAGGAGATTTTCTGAGGATGAATTAATCGTAAATTTGCTGTTTCTTGGACAACTAAGTTTAAAACAATACCCAAAAACTTAATTTTGTACTCCGTGGCTACTTGTTTGCAGTACTGATTGGCCCAAAGGTGCATGGTTGGTTTTGCACAGCAAAAAATATGTGTTTGTCTTTTTTTATTACATAAAAACGGCACTTTCGGTTTATTCACTTAGGTGTGATTTTTTATTCAGATGGTAAAAAAAAGGGTAAAAAAATTGGGGTGCATTTTTCTTGAAATACCCTTGTGTCTCTTTAATCACGGGACTTTTTTTCTGTTATGCCTTTTCACTCAAGGATAGGTGGGTTGGTTTTTACGATTAGAATGTCCATAGACTCATTTTTTATGGATAGGTGCTTAATATGTGCACTAGCATCTAATAAGAACATAATGTGGTAGCTGTTATTTCAAGGAGAGAACACCATGTGCATGCACAGTGGGGCATATCATACACCACAGCCACCAAATTAACATGAACAAAAGGTCACCAGCGCAACATGATTCGGAGTTTTGGTTTGTTGTTAATACTAGCTCTGCATGTTCATTTTGTACTTGTGATGCTATTTTGATTGTGTTTTCTCTTATTTTAATGTTTTAATATTTAGCTCTCCCATAGCCTTTTATTGGCTACAAGTGCATCTTTCAGTAATAGCTTTATTTTCCAACACTTAAAGCATGAAAATAAAAAATCCTGTAAAATAATGCTTTCACATGCACTCTACAGGAAACACATTTTAAAGCCTGTGAAAATATTATTGACCCATAGGGTAGTATGTGTAGCTGTTTGAAACCATGAATTGGAAAAAATGCAAACAGTAACAAGGCAGTTCTCAAATCACAAATATTGCCCCACAGTGCCCCACATCAGAATCAGAATCATGGCACCTTTTAATTTAGCATACCGAACTTTTGAACCCCTACATGACCTTTAACCTCAACTGCCTTATATGCCCCTTACCTTGCCTTTCCACCCCTTAAGCCTTCCTTATTCACCAATCTTGTTTACCAAGTTTAGTTTGAAATGAAAAAAAAAAAAGTCATACTGATAAAATGTGGAAGCATTAACCAAGTTGCAGAACTTTTTAACCCTAAAAAAACCTATTAGGACCCATTGATTGACCCACTAGCCTTTAACCTTAACCTCATTGTTTGCCATATTTGGTTTGCATTGAATTGTAAATTTAAAATGGCAAATCTTTAACCAAATGACAGAACTAACCCAAAAAAAAAGTAAAATTAAAAAAAAAAAAAAAAAAGTAATGTTTTTTAATAGTCTGGGTTCTGAGCACGCTTGTGCAAGTGAACAAATAGTGAAAATTCACCCCATTAAATGCTTTTAATTTGTATTAGGTCCTGCATAACAGCAATGGTATTTCCCATCCCGAAAACCACCAAATCTGGGGGCTGAGCCAAGCTAGTCCGATCAAAATATAGATGATTTTAGACTTTTATCAAAAACTGGGGGAGGAGCCAACCCCTACAGTATCACATCATCGCCTTTTATCATAAGGATCTGCTAGACAGTAATGAACACACTATTTACTACAAAACAGAACTTGTTGATACAATGTCATTATCAGGTTGTGAATGAAAATTTAAAGCACCGCAATAAACTTCGGATTTGCTGACATTTCCCACTGCCTGCGCACTCCCCCGTACTTTCACCTTCTTAGGCCGATGGACATCCTATTATTGGTGGATGATATTCATGGGACCTCTAGGGCACCAGCTTATGCTGCCTGATACATTTTGGCATCTCATGGTACACCGATGTCAAAGTACTCTCCTCCTCTTCGTAGGTGTTACCATTGAGCTCACAGGATCCAGCTGCCAGAGGAGAAAGATAAGTGGAGATTTGAAAAAAAGGCCATGTGGGGTGGAAATGGGGGGGGGGGGTGTCGGGTTTCACATCCTTAATGCTTAAAGATAAGGTAAAAAAAAAGGCGGTTTTGGTCCAAGCAAATATGGAAGTCTGTTATGATTTCAATAACCCAAACATTTGGTTTTCACAAAAAAGGTTAACTTTTTATTGTGAAACAGTAGGGCATTAAAGTTCATTAGAGTCGACTGGTAATCTGATTATATTTAGAGGAATTTGGGGGCACGAAACGAAATTTAAGCAATTAAATGGTCTTCATCCAGTCCACAGGAGGTGAGGACTGGGGAGGGGGAAATGGGAAAAGAAAAATCACGAAAGAGTAAGGAAAAACTATACTGTAGGAGCCAATTAAGAGGGGGAGGTGAAAATTGTAATTTGGATAATAACACCAAAGACATTGATATCAGTTAACTGAGGGTGGGGTGATGAAAAAAAAAATGGGGTCAAACCGGACCAAAATGAACTACATTGGGAAAAATGATTCTCCCTCCACTCCTCCAAACCCACCAAATCCTGTTTGCCCCTGTTAACCCAATGTCCCAATGTGCAATTTCCAGGAAAAAAACAGTAAAATAAACACTTACGTTAGTGTCTAGTTTGGTGAGTAGAGTGACATGAGTTTCAGGTACCATTCCACACCCACATGGCTTAGGAAACAAAAAACAAAAACACCAAAACAGAAATAGTATGTAAAATAGAAACCAAATCGCTTAGCGAGCATGTTAGTATTATGTTAGTGTAAATACTTGAGAATCAAGGGAAACCCCTCTCTTTTTTAGAGAGATATATAACCACAGTATATGTGTCAGGCATTTGTGTTAGGTTTGGAAACGCCAAACCTTAACAAGGGGCCGTAAGCAGGCGGGGGTGCGGGGGGTGCGTGCAAACCCCCCCCAAAAATGAAAAAGGTCAGCGTAATGATGTGAAGGTCCGCTTTTGACATGTTTACCGTCCGTTGTTGTCAATGAAAAGGTTTTTATTAAGGGCTGTGGTGCATGGTAATGGTATATGAATGGGGACTAATATGACTAAGGAATCTGTTACCATCGCATTCAGGATTGTTGTTGTACATAATGTTGTTTTTCTCAACGTGTGGACGATATTTTTTTCTTTCCTCCCCCCCCCCTTACGATCGTTGTTGTTACTATACTGTTGTTTTCTCAACGCTTTGTCTGTGACGAATTTTTTCTTTCTACCCCCACCCTCCCCCCCGCTCTTCAGAATTTGGAGGCGACGTTTTGAAAAATTTGGGTTGGGTGGAACCGGCGAGCGAAGCGAGCCGAAAAATTTTTTTTTGGTAGCACAGGTCCTTTCTGGCAAAGCGCACCCCCCAAATAAAATTCCTGGCTACGGCACCCTGCATTACACCCATGTCCATTTCATAGGTGCGTTGCCCCTAACCTGCAGCACTTTCACTGTAACTTTGGCCAATGCCCCCAATCATTCATTGGCCATCATTTATCACAAGATATTCCTGAAACTGCTAGTATTTCCTTTTGTTTAATTTTCCACTTCCTTGTTATATTAATGTTCAGCAATGTAGAACGTTGTGGGTAGTTTATAAAAATCAAAAAATACTCATTACAATGAGGGTGATTAAAAACTTCAAACTTACAGCAAGCTTCTAATGCTTTGATTACAGAAAATGTTTTAAATCAATGCTTTGTGTATCTGGGCAGGTACACATAATGGTACTCTCAAGACCATGGGTTCAGATCATCCATTAGGGTTATGAAATTGGAGTTATCCACTGTGATGGATGGGCTGTCATTCAATCAAAAGTTTTGTTTCTAAGCTGGCTTAGGAATGTAAATTAATTTTTCCCCGAGAGGCCAAATACATGTCCTTAATTCTTAAGGATAATTGGAACCAGAGGGACTTTGCACTTGCCTACATGAGACAACCACCAAAATCATGTTGCTGACTGTTGATATTCGGCCAATCATTTGCTTGCGCACCTATGCTAGGGTAACTTGCAATGTTGTGGGTTTTATCGTACTCCGATTTTATACATCTTCGATGGAAAAACAGAAAAACTAGAAAGGATGCCTTCGGACCCGTAAATAAGCCAAAGGTGACTGGCGGTGCGAGTTCATTTGGAGTTTTGAATATTGTCTTGACTCCGGTCCCTCAACTCAACATAAAAAGTGGTAACCATGTGAGTTCTAAAAGTTCAAGGAAAAGGGGGGTATATTTTTTGACTGTCATCAAGGAACGCGGAACGAAATCACGAAAAAAGGGGTATTCTGAGAAATACGTCTCGCGAAAATTTAAAAAAAAAAACGGGGCATTTTCACAGGAATTGGTCGTGGTCGGGACGTGACAAACTTTTACAGGAACATTTTGTTGTATCATGTTGCATTTTCATTCAAGTTAACAATCACTATACAGGTATTTTAATTAATCCCAATTAAAAACAGGATCATCTGGGAGTACAGCAGACAAAAATTAATATGGATACCTTGTAGGTTTGGTTTTTAAAATGTTAAATTTATAAGAGTCATTGAAAAGGGGTGTCTGAAAATCTTGTCATTGAAAACTTGAAATAGGGGGTATTTTAACCCTGATTTGTCATCGATTTGCAAAAAAAAGGGGGGTTAAATAAATGAAAAATCATTGGAAAGGGGGGTTTTGAAAAAAATGGAACTCTCATGGTTACCACTTTCTATGTTGAGTTGAGGGAACGGGTCTTTACTGGTCGCCCCTGTTAAGATTGTTAGGCCAATGCACCAAAACTTACTTTAAAGTAGGTTTTTTTACGGCCTAGTTTTTAGTAGCCCTTCAGGAACATGTTTAACACAAAGGTATAGGGGAACTATGTTTTATATCATGACGACATTCTGAGTGCTCACACGGGGACAAGTCCCAATCACATTCAGCGTTGAATTGAATGCCATATGTATATCAAACTTAAGTCATGTGAGGTGACCTACCACCACGCTATCTCAACCTATAACAGACTACCTGGGCTGTGGAAATGCACCCTGGATGTTGTTGTCAAGTTTTGGTTAGGGTAGGGACGGTGGCTCCACAGTCGGAATTGGGACCCGTACTATATCAATTTTCACACCGAAAATGGGATCCTACCTTAAAGGCATTATCGTTGATTTGCTGGCTCCAGAAAAATCATCAAAATCAGTTTTTTTGCATGTTGTTAACAAGTCAGACCAAAAGCACCTACAATATGGACCATTTGATATTAGAGTCGTTACTGTGTCCATACAGACACTTACTACAACACGTAATTGACTGGAGAACCGTATCTTGGAACACGGCAGTTTTCATCCTTTCTAATTCCGCACATTTTCACGTTGAAAGAACAACTTATAAATTCTACAGACTCATTCTTCAATTTTAAGCTAGCCCTGTAAATTTTTGAAATAATTTTGAACCCTTTGGGTGGATTATACTGATTGTGTCTTTAACCCTTAGATGTTAGATTTGGGGACAAACTTTAACATTGTTTCTTTTCAATATTTTTTGGATGTTTTGGTAAATTTGGATGGAAATTTTGGCGCTCCAGATTGGTCTAATATTGTAACAAGTTTGAAGAAAAATTTTTAAAAAAGTTCCTATCTTTATAACAAAATTGCATAAAAGATCATTTGTATACAAGTGAGACTCCTTACTCAGATTTAACGTACCCAAGCCTGAAAAAAGTGTGGGAACTGGGATTCTGGTTCCTGGGAAATTTTTATCACTGCTGGGAAATTTTGTTTAGCAGAGAGAAAAGAAAAAGAAAGGGGAAAAAGAAGAGAGAAAGAAGAGAAGGAGAGACGGAGAGGGAAACCGAGTGAGAAAACAATTGTCCCACTTTTTATAAGACATCTGATACAAACCATGCTCTTGCCAGAGTAGACCTACAACTCTACGAGGCTATGAACGTCTTTAATAGTGTCAATCCATTCCAAGTGCACAAAATTATAAAATTGCCGGAAAAATCCGCAGCATGTATGGAAGGTTTTTGAACCTTTTTATCTGCACTAAACTCAAGCTACAGGCTTTATTTGCTTGCATTTTAAGTAAAGAAATTATTGTATTATTAATTTTGTTCAAGACTTTCAATCTTTTTTTATTGTCTCTAAGCCCTCAACTTTTTTTTGGTAGGTATGTGCCACCCGGATTTCAAAAATTGAGGCTCCGGAGCTGATTTGAGGCCCCAAAAATGGGGTCTCTGGAACTAGGTTTTCAAAAATTTTCAGAAAATAAGCTGCAGTTTCCCTCAATTTCCAGCTACTTTTGAGGTTTTTTGAAGAAAATTTGGTAGAATATGGCTTTGGACATGAAAAGTAGGGTCTCTGGAACTGAAATGGTCCTAAAATTGGGGGTCTCTGGAACTGAAAAAGAGCCTGAAAATGAGGGTCTTATAGGCGGTACACACCCATACTTCATCCCAATGTGAGAACCCCCCCTGGTCTTAAGCTTCTATACCGCGAAAAAGTGGGAAAATAGTGCACCAAAATGGCGGCCATTAGAGTTCTAATCTCCCCCCTCACAAATCCCCTCCACCACTAGTACAGCGGAATGCCTGCTCCACAGCCATTTATTAACTGCCGGGAAATATCTCCTAAAATTTTGGTTCCCAGGAAATTTTCCATTTTTTTTCAGCCCTGATTGTACCATCACACTATACTTGGAGCACACCATTTATACTGCGGGTATATGCCACTAATAGCTCACAAAACCCTACAATTCACCCTTCTCTTGACTTACTGCCAGAAGAAACAATTTGTAGCAGTGCTTACTGGCATATATCATGTCCCAGTCTATTTATCACGTTATGAATACCCACACATGATGTATGCATACATGTGTTAGCAATTGACATTTTGTGTGGCTACGTCTGTTTCTGTTTTTAAACACAGAAGCCGGGAGTCTGTCATGAAGTGGAAGTTTAAAAAAACCAACAGGACTTATGAGCTCTTATGGGTTTCATTTATTGAATTTTTATAGTGCAGACATGAGAAATATTTTAGATTTTAAAGTGACAATAAAAGTAAATAAAAAGTATTGAGTACAGAGTTGCCAGATCTATAGCAAAAAATTCTTCATTAAGTACATAACTAGACATCAATAAAATGATGAAAAAACAAAGGAAATTATAATAAAAGTCTATAAACATGCATGACACATCACACCATCAGTTGTAGATGATCCCATCTCTGTTTAGGAAAAAGAAGTTTGCTTGTCCTCCAAGTAAAAACAAAGGTGAATTTAAATTGCTTATATTTTCAATAAAAACCTAGGCTTAATTTTGTATTGGAGCAAAATACTAATTTAGAAATTTCACAATGATTGTTTAGACAAACAACTTAAAGGCCGACTCAGAGATTTCCCGATGAGGGCGCACTCATTTTTCAAACAAATCGTGGTTTTTGCATATACATAATGCTTGTTCACATACTAATCACTGTGTGAAATAACTAAGCTCAAATCGAAGTCCTTCATATAGAAAATCACAACTTTGTTCTAAAATTCTGGATGCAGAATTTTTTGTTATACACGGTATCCTATGGCACTATTCTCAGGCGCGGATCCAGGGAGGGGGCGGAGGGGGCGCGCGCGCCTCCCGATAATTCTGCAAATTTTTGCAAAATCAGCCCATTTTGAGCTATTTTGGACCAGTTACAGCCTTTCAGCCCCCCCGGTAATTTTGACATTTTTCAAATCCTGGATCCGCCATTGATTATACTGTGCATAAATGTTTACTGCATGAAAACGGAAAATCCGATTCATCTCTAACTTTGGAATTAAGCATTTTAGGTGACCATCTTTAGTTCTGGATGACTATTTTTAATTACTATACAACAAAAAATTTATATTTTGAAATCTCTGAGTCAGCCTTTAAAGATTATACTCTTTCAGATGGGGATATAATTGAAGATAAGGATTACATCTTTAAAAATCTGGTCTTTTGTTTTGTTTTAGGACATCTGATATGCAAAATCTCTCGGTGCCCCTCAACATAATTGTTTTTTTTTTAAGGTTTGGAAGAAATGTTCCATTACAAGTAAAAAAAAAATTAAAAATAAATATTTATTTTAACTTCTCCTCATTCAAAATCTTGAATAGTTCCAGAGAACCAGTGGTTTCAATTTCAAGCTCTGTAGGCCAATCCTTTGGTTTGCAAAACATTTGTGAATATAGCTTCAATATTAACATCATTTTCACTCATATTTCAGAGTACATGAAGTCTCCTGCTGTGTGCTGTAGGTCATAGAGGTCATAAGAATAGTTCCTTTGATCTTTCCCTATGCAAGCACATTTACTCACATCAAATCAGGTATGTGATTACAACGCTGAATTATGACACTTGCATTGTTTCCCATGTTGAACAATATGTCCCATGGTTTTTGAATACAACTTAATAATGCGCACATGCAGCCGACCACGAGTCATTTTCGTGAAGTGAATTGTTTTGTTTATGGCACAGCAAATTGAACCGGAGAGTCTTACGGTTTGAATAAATTTATTTGATGAAGTCTTTATTCATCAGCAGGGCTTTGATGTAATGGGTAATCCTGGTAATCTCATGTCTGAAACGAAACATTTATCAATGGATATGGACATGTAAGAATTTAGCCTAGGGGTTTGCCAGAGGCATCCTGCAGTAGGACAAATCTGGTTCTCTGAACAAATTATGCAGCAGCTCTAGCAATGAAGAAAGTAAGGAATTTAAAGGGGAACTAATTGTACCTTTCAACCTCCTATTTAATTCTATAAGTTCACCACCATGATTGTTGCCCATAGAAGGAAGTTGGTGTACATCCAGATAACTTTTTTGTGACAGTGGTTGGTAAATATATAATTACAAACCCCTGATTTAGCTATATAAAATCCCTTAATGTGCATATTAGTAAATCAGATAATGTTGCAACTACTGTAGCGACCCTAGTATAGTCCCACCTGTTTAACCTGAAATAAGCTTGAATTTAGGGGGTGGGATTATAATGGGATCTCCACCCAACATGAAACATGTGAGCATCAACATTTAAGCCTTTCAGAGCTAAACTTATTCCAGATATTTCCCAAGTGTCAAATGAGATGTGTGATCAACAAAGACCTGTAAATGAACTGATGCATGAAACCAATTATTTTTGTAAAGAAACGCAAAAAAACTACTTCCAAACCAGTAATGATTATAACAAAAATTGCATGTAATCTATTGTCTTCCAGCAAAAAAATGATGGTGGGATTATAATAGGATTTTCTACTATTTTTCAGATTCTTTCAAAACTGGGGGTGGGATTATAATCGAGCATGGGACTATACTCGGGTCAGTACGGTATATGCTCTAAATGCCCCAGGCATGACAATATTTACACTTCAAGTATTTCAGCTTCTTTTCATTGGCAGATCTGATTGCTTTCCTGATACAAGTTAGGTAGAATGTAAGTGCAGGTTTACTACAGATTTCAAGCAAGTTTAAATGCAAGATTAGAAAGAGCTGCATGTCCAAATAAACCAGGTTTAAAGTTACATAAAGGCATTTCAAGAAAAATGTTCCTTCACTTCCACCTCTGAACCACTTTTTTTAATATTTAGAATGATTGTCAATGTATTCAATCACACCTGAAAATGTAATAAATGATGATTTCAAAATATGGTAATAAATATGCTAAATTCTGAAATTTGTGAAAAATGTTTTTTTTTAAATTGATTTCTAAGTGATATTATAGTGACCTGAAGGACCAAAAAAGTTAAATAAAGTGGATGAATTTGACTGAAAAATTTGTTTGAATAAAAATTCCCGGTTATAGTTGTAGTAGTAGTAGTAAAAATAAATTTGCAAAAAAAAAAGATAGTCTAAGTGCATAACTGCTCAAACAAATAAATTGAAAACAAAATTATATTTTAAACCAATGGAATGGTTTCCAATTCTAAGGATACAGCCAACCCATAAGGGTTTGCATTTCCACTGTCTTTAGAAGACACCCGTGAAGTTGTGGCAATTTTTATACCATATGAAAGAGCGTATTTTTCTCATTGTTCTCCTGAAATTCAGTCTCCAAATGAACTTTTATTCCAAAGATATAGAGCAAAAACTCATTTTTATGAATATCCATAAATATCAGTGCAATCAGGGCAAAGCAGTATGCTTTGTTGCATCTATCACAAAAACCACAAGTTTGTTTCCCACCAAACTTGGTTGTGGGTGAATATGTTAGGCTCTCACATCAAGTAGAGAACACATGCACATAAATCAGAACAGACACCTTAAAATATGTATTAGAGTTTTTTTTCTTAAGTACCTTCTCCAAAGGGATCAGTAGGTCCTTCGTCACATTGTACAATGGTACAGCATTCTGGGTCATCTGGGTGAGGCACATCCCTACAGTTGATAGGATTCATCACAATGACCACATCAGGTTCAGGAGGACATCCTCTAGGTCTGCAGATCCATGTTCCTAGCAGACAGTCGCAGACAGAATTACAACTCTGCGTTATGGTGTTGCCTTCGTCATAATGCTTGCCCTCATGCTCGCAACCACCTAGAGGCGCTGGAATTATAATAATAAAAAAAAAGTTGTAAGAAGGGGCGATATCATGATGTATAGGTTAACCTTTCAAACTTGGTAGATTATGTATGTGTAGGTGGCTTTTGAGATGGCTTCCCAAATAACAACAGCTCATTTAAGAAGCCATCTCACCTAAGACTAAGCTTCTTTGGACTAATTTGAATGCATTTTCATGCTAATTTTGAATATGGACATGAATATGCAAATTTTTGGCTCAAAATGAGGGCCGTTGATTGGGTACCTACAGAAGGTGTATTGAGTCTATCCCATAATGCACCAGTTTTGGGAAATTTCACCTCAACGGGGTCATGTGATCTTACAAAAATCCTAATCTTAGCGCACACAGAACCCTGACTTCTACACTCATTTTAGCCCACAACACAAATGCTAGTACTAAGGAAATTTTAGCATGATCATGAAATGTCTTGTGGTTCTTAACTTTTGGAACAAAAATTATCCTTAAAGTGACAGGAGGAGATTTTTTTTAGGACACAAATTTCTCTCAAATTTCACTGGATCGGTTGTAGACCACCTACCGAGAACGTTTTGAAGGTTTATTGGAAAAACAGGTGCAAAAGAAAACCGCAAACCTTGTTTTGAACTTGCCTGCTATCGTAATCGTTCCCCATAGAAAACCATGCTTTGACTTTCTTTCTACTAAATCATCATCTTATTACATAAAGACGGCGTATTCCGCTTATTCACTTCAGGTGTGATCTAATACATTGGTAAGCATTCCAAATATGTAAAAAACCGGGGTTCGAGAAAAATTGGGGGCGCTTCTTCCTAGAAATTTCCTCATGTCTCTTTAAGTACTAACATGTGCTTAGTACAGTACAGCATAGGCACACTGCAATGCATTATGGGATTGGTTCAAATCACCCCTGGGTACTGTACCACTTTGACTTTTTTTTAATACCACCAAGAATTAAACAGGTAATTAGCACAAGTCTCCAATCACTTTTGTGTAGTCTGATTTAGCAGGATCCCATTCCAAATTTGTAGGGGTACATTTTTTTCAATTTCTAAAAAAAGTTTTTGCGAATCATGAATTGTATGCATATGAGACTCGCTGTGACCTATTAAGAGTGCACTAACTCATTGTTAGCCTCAACCGCAGTAAAACAACAAAAACACATGTTATTATATGGACCTCGCACTTAAAGGTGCAACAAGAGATTTCACATAGTGTCGCTAAAAAAAATCGAAAGTACTGATTTTTGCCCTGATGTAAAGCTTCCCATCAAAAATATCCCCATCTGAAATGATTAAGCTGAAAAATGTTTCTTTGGTACAAAATTTCGTATAGGAGCAAATACAAAATTCAGCTTATGTTTTATATTGAAAAATAAGCAAATCAAAATCACCCTTTTTCTCTCTTTTAAAACATTTTTGTAGCCAAATACAAGGTAAGAAATCTATTGAGTGTCTAATCTATATGAAATTACTATTATGACACAATATTTGGGTGTCTCAAAATCTCTCGTTGCACTTTAAAAGCTGGGTACTGTACTGTCTTGTATCAATGCATGGCTTGATATATGCAGATGTTAACTTTGCTACATGTACTATTATATACAGGGGCGTAGGCAGACGATCCTGAAGGGGCAAAATTTCCACGTCATCCCGCCAGAGGGGGCAAAATTCACATGTCGTCCCGTTAAATTGCTCCAGTTACGCCTGAATTTGACCAAATGCACGTGTAGCGCGTGAAAATCGCAAAATTTACTTTAATTTTGCCCAAATTAAGGCTGAAATTGGTCGAAATTGCCCGAAAAAGAGATGTGAAAATGCATATTTTGGTCCATATTGTCCCGATTTTTTGAGCCAGAGGGGGCAACTTGCCCCCACCCCCCCGGTCGGTACGCCACTGATTATATACTTCATTAATAAATTTAAGCTTGTTAATTGGTTAAACGTCTCTCATATGGTTTGAAATAGTTTGACTATTTTGATGAAGATGTGTGCAAGGTACTATTTAAGTACATAGTATACCTCCAAGCTAAATAGTAGCTGGCTTGTGATATTGCGCATGCGCGTAATGCAGTGAGAGGTACTATTTACAGAGGTAAATAGTAGTACTTGGTTCTGAACCTTGCTGTTGCCTAAAGGCAACCTTGTATTGAGTATGAAAGAAAAAAAATTAATGGAAATTATTAATGGAGTATATAAAAAATGCAAACACTATATACCTTTATTTTGGCCTCCGGCTAACTATGTCCCGCTGGTGGTTGACATCAAGTAGGTCTACATTTAGCAAAAATAGGAGTCTTTGGGAGACAGTGGTAAAATTATCAAAAAAATTATGGGGTTTGGGTCGGAACCATTTTAAAATACAATATGGGGTCCTTGGGTGAGAGCGATGCTGTAAATGGCGAGGTTTTTAGAGACCTACATACGCCTAACCTCAAGATGGGAGTGCCTCCGGGCTTTTTCCCCCACTGGCAAACCAAAATGGGCGGGGTGACATGTCCCACCCCCCCTTGTGCATACCACTGGAGAGTAGTAGTTTCCAGCTTACTGGTTCTTCAGTTCTGTGACGTGCTACCTCTGAATTTTGTTGCGCCCCTTCCATTCGAATACCAGAGGGAGTCGGAAAACTCGATAGCTGACTCTGAAGGAATAGTCCGTATTGCTCTTTAAATTTCCTATGGAAGTGAAGGTACTATACAACATGCGAATGTAAAGATGAGAAAGCAGGTAAATAGCATGCTTATTTTTTAAAGTGGCACTGCACATTTTCACAAAATATAAAAGTTCTTTAATTTGTCTCTCAAAAGGACCTTGGAAGAATACAGATTATTTTCACACAAACATAACATACCAAACAAAACAGATAGGAGCCGTAATTAATAAGAGGCCTAAAGACATCCAGTAAATTTGAGGCTACATTGCGGTTTGCCGAACTTCAATCAAACCAAATGTGTCTATACACCCATGATATCACAGAGCCATATCATGATATGAAAGTCACAAAGGTCATAGCCAGACCAGCAAATCCCGGTGAATGCTGTGGGAATCAATTCCGGTTTCCGGTGTGTTTGTTTTTGTGTTAAAAACCATTTCCGTCATTGATTCTTGTTTACCCTTAGGGGCACTGATTGGGCTTAATTAATTTCAGGCGAGGGCTAATGTATAAAGAAGAAAGCTTTACAAAACATGCAAAAATATCAAATTTTGAAAAAATTTGAGGGTGTGTTTGCATCATTTTCAATGTGCCAGGTCTTTTAATGTCAGTTAAGTAGGCCTATTAAAATATGGTTTCAATAAAAGATATTAATTGCAGCCGCAGGAAAATGCAGGAGTATATAATTGTGAGTTGTTACTCTATTGAGTCATGAATTAGCCTTGGATTAGAAGGTTATAGTTATAGGATTTAGGAGGTCATTTGGATTAGAAGGTTAGTGTTATAGGACTTTAGGAGGTTATGATATCAGACCTCCTTCATTGAGTCAAATTTGGGACCACTTTAGCCTGTTACATGAACTTTTTTCCCCTTACAGTGTCAGTCCAATGGCAGCTGCATTCATTTCAAATATCCTAAATCCCAATATTGCTTGTGGGGAGAGGGTTTTGAAGAAATAGAGAAACCTGATGAAAAAAAAATAAGTTTTCATAAAATATATTCTTCAATGTTCGTCCACGTGGCATGATTGAGGTCAAAGTTGCAGCATTAATACCAAACCATACAGGAAGAATCTACTGAATTTGGTAAATAACCTTTTCTTGGGAATATCTGGAAAACCAAAACAAAAAATAGGGATGGCGGTCCCAATAGGGTCGTCCGATATAGTAATGGTTCTGAATCATAGAAGACACAACATATCAATCGAACACACACTACACCCTCACAAGTGTCACCCCTATGCAATACCCACAACCACCACACCCATACCCCCTACAGACCATAATCTCCATACCCCCGCCGGACCACATCTCCCATCCCCCGGACACACATCGCAAGACAAGCGGCAACAAAAAGAGAAGAACAAGAAGAAAAACAAGAAAACCCACCGGAAAACACAACACAACCACAAAAGCGACCTCCTCAACACAACCTCACTAACCCCCGACCCCACCACCAACATCACCCACCCCCCAACAAACACCCCAACACCAATACCCACAAAACCACTCCCCACCCAATACCACGGACCACACCCCTACCCCGGACACATCCCAACCCGACCCACACCCCTAAGACAACACACACCCATACCACACCACACCCCAATTACCCGCGCCATGACCCATGACCACACCCAAAAACCCACAGGACCACAACCCCCTACATGGACAACAACCCATACTTCCAAGACCACACCCCATATTCCCCAGACCACACCCCATATCCATGAGGACCACACACCCACCACCCTACAAAGTGTCGCCCTACTATGCAATACTCCCGAGCACACCCCAAAACCCCTAAGCCACCAACCCCCTACGGACCACATCTCCCATACCACCGGACCACACCCCATACCGGACCAACACCCCATTGACCCCCCGACCACACTCCATAACCCAAACCAAACCCCATACCCCCAACCCCACCCCCATCCACACCCACAGACCCACCCCATAACCTTGGGCAACCCCATACTTCCGACTTACACCCCCTATTACCGGACAACCACCACACCCTCCCACAACACCATACCACACACACCCCCATTACCCCGGACCATACCACTGACCACACCAACACCCAGACAACACCCCCATACCCTGGGCAAACACCCAACTTCAAGACCACACCCCATATCCCAGACCACACCCCATCAGCCAATGGACCACCACACCACACCCTAACAGTGTCAGGCCCTATGCATATACTCCTGAGCACACCCAGAACCCAGCCACCCCCCCTACGGACCCACGACCACATCTCTATACCCCCGGACCACAACCCCATTCCCCGGAGCCACACCCTCATTACCCCCGACACACTCCATACCCCAAACACACCCCCATCACCCCAACACCACCCCCATACCCCCAACCACCCCCTATTACCCCAGACCACATCCCCACCACACCACAGACCACACCCATACTGGCAACACCCATACTTCCAAGGTCCAACCCCATATTACCCGACCACACAGCACACCCTCACAAGTGTCAGCCCTACAATACCTGACCACACCCATACCTCAGTACCACAACCCCTAGGGACCACCATCTCCATACCCGGACCACACACCCCCATAGCCATGTACCAACCCAACGCCGACAACCACACCCCATACCCTGGGCAACACCCATACTTCCAAGACCACACACACCCCATATCCCCATACCAACACCCCATATCACTATCCCAACCCCATATCACGGACCCCAACACACACACCCTCACAAGTGTCCCCCCCCGGCCCTCTGCATAATACCCCCAGACCAACAACCCCATACCCACGATCCCCCCATACATACCCACTCGCCCACACCCCCCTACGGACCACATCTCCATACCCCCGACCCCACCCCCATACCTCCGATCACACCCCAAATCGAATCAGTCACGCCACCAAGTTCAGCCCTGTCTAGTGAGGTACAGATCTCAGATATTTTGTTCACCGTGTCAATGAAGTTAATGAAAATAGGTCACAAATATGCTAATTATGCAAAGTATTAGGTACGTAAATGCTATAAATACTGTTTTAAATTGAACAGTTCAGGAATCTGTAGCCCCGCACCCTTCCATCCAGGGTTTCACACAGCCCTGTGTGACGTACAGAGTTCCAGATATATAGCGGGAGCAAGGACTTGGGTCAAACATCATCGTTCATGTCACACTAACATCTCAGCTTTGACCCCAATTAATAGTTGGTGGTGGATGGTGTCAAATTTCATGGGGGGTAGTCCACTTTTTTAATAGGGGGGGGGTCCATTAAGTTAACACAGGAGTCAAACTTTTTAAATTACTCCAATCGTGTTGAAATGGTATGCCATATTGTCCATCTGGTCATAAGGATTACAAAAATGTTAATTTTGTACCATCTAATTGCATTGGTTTTAGAGTTATTGGGTAAAAATGGCAAAAGTGCAAAAAAGGTCAATTTTCCATTTGATACAGGGGTCCAAAATCAGAAGTTGCTCCAATTTTTGGAAAAAATGAACATAGTGGTTCATCTAGCTTAATGTGTCCCAAATCAGGAATAGTTTTGTAGCATCTGCATGCATAGTTATCATGCTATGTGAAAAAGGTCATGGGGCAACATAATCCAATTGGTATTGACCTTATTTGACCTTTATCTTGGCAGTAAACTTAAAACAAAAATCAAAACTATACTCTATGGGAGTCCTCATCCCTCAGGCAATGAATGATCTGCAAGCATTTAAAATATAATTTTAGTTTTTTTAACTTTTTCAATTTGTTGACCCCTGTACAAATTGGAGTTTTTTTTTTTGTCACGTTTAGCCCATTTTTACCTGATACTCTAAAACAATTGTCATCGATGGCACAAACTATACATTTTTGGAATCCTTGTGTCTAGACGGATTATACTGACATACATTTCAACATGATATAAGTAGTATTTAAAAGTTTGACCCCTGTGCAAACTTAAAAATTGGGCCCCTATTGAAAATGACACCACAATTTGACATCACTAACTACCTTGCATTGTGTAAGGGTCATCAACTACTACTAAGGTGTCAACCTTAGATGTAGTCGGGCATTAACGAACTCCCTAAATAAGGGACCCCCCATATATTCTGGCTCCTGCTCTAATATTTTGTACACAAGAAAAGGTCTTTTCCTTATCGGGCAACCTAAACATGAGCTGCTGCTTGTATCATGAAATGCAACCTTTTAAACTAAAAACCTTTTTCAGTCCTGGTAGTTTTCCTCAAAAAAAGTATTGCTCAATGAAAATTAGAAGTGAAAAATCACAAGAAAATGATCAAATCTGAATACTTTTGATACATGACTGGGATAGAGATCAGCTGAAAAGACTATGGAAGAGTGGGGAAGCTTGGTGCTTCCAAACCCACAGGCCCTTCCGTGGCAGAGGAACTCTAAAAATGAGGTCTTTGAGGGTGAGAGACAGCTAATTGCCCAATAGGGTTTTTCAGTGTACAATTTACTACATTTTCCCCAAAAATAGGGTCTGAGGTGAAATTTATTTGCAAAATTATTTTCTTAAAAAATAGGTGTCTTTGGGTTAAAATTTTCAAAATCTATCTTCCAAAAAAAAAGAGGTCTATTGGGTGAGTGGTAAAATTTTTAAAATATGGTGTCTTTGGGTGAATTTTCAAAAAATATGGGGTCTTTGGGTGACACCAAAATCTGTCAAATTGGCATGATAGGGTCTTAACAGCCTTACAGCATCACCCTCACCTCACAAAATGGAACCCCCCCCCCCGGAAATGAGAAAGGGGTGAGGGGGCCATGAAAAAAAGGTTGTATTTTCAGTTGCAACCTGTGGTCCTGCATTCGGACATATTCTGAGAAGGCATCAGTGTAGTAGACATAGTAACTGACCACTGGTACTACTCCTCCTGGGTAAGAAATCTCCCAACGAAGGTTGATTGACGTCAAGGTGGCACTCCGAACTTGAAGATTCATACGACCTGTATGGAATGTTGAAATAGAGATAATATAGGTTATAGGTGACCTGATCGACAATCATCCCACACTTTAAATATAAAACTGAGTTATGGAATGGTTCAAAAAAGTTTATATTTTTCAACACCACAAGTGACTGAAATTTAAAGACTGGCAGTGTGGGATGTAGCTACAGAGGGCGGTGGTGGGACGGCAGAGCCCACCACTTAACTTCAGAGCCCACCATCCGCATTCAGAGCCCACCTCAAACCCAATTTTAACTCTAGAGACCACCACTCAAAGAGCAAAAATGGACAATTTTAATCATTTTTATGCAAATTTTTGAAATTTGGCATACTATTAATACATAGGTCACATTTCGTCAATAACACCACACTAAAAATGTGCGAGGCTAAAACATGAGCCTGGGGAATGTTTCCTTTTGAGTTATGAAAAAAAAAAACACCGGGGGAAGGGGAGCTAAGAAATCTCAAATGGACATGGGGCCCCAAAAATTGGTTGAACATGTAAAATCCAAAATCTTGATGAAAAATTCTTAATTTGATATGTTGTCAGGAATATTTTCTTATTAAAAATGCTGAGCTGAAGAATCAACTACAATGATGAAAATTTTGTGTTATGAAGAAGGATGAGGACGAGGTATACTGGTCATGGGAACACTGGGACTGACTCACATCAAACCTCGCACCTAAACAGTGGTGTGGCTTTGCCGGTCTCTATTGACTGTAAGCATTTTGGATTCTTTTAGTGATTTGCAATTAAAAGAAGCTTGGCCGCCATGTTATGAATAGCACTTGGTGAGATTATGCAGTTGGGTTTGTAATTTGGTTAGTAGACTAGAATAAAAAATGACAAATTTGGGCAAAGTTGGAGTATAAACATAATAACTGTATTTTATATGGTGCCTAAATATGAAATTGTCATCAAATATTGCAATAATGCCACCAGTATGGTAGCCGTTTCATATCGAAGTCCATTGATGCAAATGAGGTATTACAATTGATTCCGTCATGAGATGTATGACGTTGTGCAGTAGTGCTAGAGGAATGAAAGGCAATACATCATTTGCATCAATGGGACGTGATGAAACGTCTACCCCATTTTGGTGTGCATAGAACCCTAGCTATAACTTGCATATAGTGGAGGTGAAGAGAAATGATTGCAGTTAGTGTAGAGGACTGAAGGCCATACCCATTTGCAATCAATGGGACGTGACCGTCTACCCCATTTATGTGTGCATAGAAACCCTAGCTATAAGCTTGCATATAGGGAGTGAAGAGAAATGATTTGTTGAGATGATTTCCTGATGGAAGCGTATTAATAAGAATAGGCAACAGAGCTGTGATCTTGATGAAGTGGCACTTAAAAAGCCAGTGTATACTATTATTATTATTGTATTTCAAAATTTTTGCATAAATTATGCGAATAAGCTCAATAAATATGCAATAAATGTCACCAGCAACATGTGCATGGGAAAGCTTTATAAACTTCCACACTGGTTGCTGGGGTTCCATATCAGGCCGCCGAGAGAAACTGCGGGTCCGGAACATTGGAGTTACGGGCCCCTTTTACAAAAGGGTGGAGCTGACCAGGTTTATTCAATCTCTACGGGTCCTGCACATTTTGTGTGTGTGGGGGTGTGTGTGTGTACGGGCCCAAGGACCCCGGGCCTGTGGGTCAATTATCATTTGACACCCTTTCGACAGTACTGTCCATCCTCATTGCAACTAAAACAATTCACAAAAAAAAATAATTCAGCGGGTCATTGAACAGCAGTGTCCGTTCGCGGTTTTTTTGTGATTGGAGCCAACGGTGAAATGAAGGTCACATGAGGTCACCAAGGTTCACATGGGTCATCACGGTAACATGTCACATGGGGGTCACAAAGGTCAAAGGACACATGGGTTTTAAAGATCAATGAGGTCACCATGTTCACCAAGGTCACATGGGGTAACCGAGGTCCCATGGGGTCACCGAGGTCAATGGGTCACGCTACCCTTATCCCTCCTTGGACGCCGAGCGGTTTGTGAATAGAGGCCAAAAAGGTGACAGGCGACTAAGGTCACATGAAGGCACATGAGGTCAGTGAGGTCACATGAGATTACCCAAGGTCAATGAGGTCAAATGGGGTCACAAGGTCCCACATGGTGTCACCGAAGGTAGTATGGGTCCAAAAGGTCATCCACCCTTCCCCCTCCCTGATGCACCACACCATGATGGGGCCCTCCCACGATGCCCCCCTCCCCAAAACGAACCCCAACCCCGACGCTCGATCACATCGCCATCCGTGCGCTATGCGGGAATTAAAGCCAAAAACCCTTTCAACTCTATATATGGTATTATTCGTGCAGAAATTACATGAAGATATAACCAGCCTTATTAGATGATTACATTTTCATATGGTGTGATCTCACGCATTTGAATAAAATGCTAAAATATGCAAGCATTTGATGCATAAAATTACCGTTTTGGCTGAAGAAACGTCCCTCTAATAACGCCCCCTCATTTTTTGCAAAACGTTCCATTATATACGGTTCGTATAGGCCTATAGTATGTAAATAACAAGCGTGATTGCGAAATTGGTGTGCAGATTTTTGGGCTGAAAACTAGTATATTGCACAACTCACCATTGTCAAATTAAAATGTAGATAACCTTTTTCGGACAATTTTAGAGGGAAAGAACTGTTTCATTAAAGAGTGGATTGCACCATCGTGTTGTCACTGATAATCTACACAGAGTGGTTGTTGCTAGAGCCCATCTTTTTTTGTGCTGGAAGCCCGGGTTATTCCAGATCCAGACGGTGTGCTATATGGTTTGTTTGTATGGAAAATGACCTATAAAAAGGACCCTTTTTGAAAAATTTCATGCCCACAGGGTGTTTATTACAGAAAAAACGGTATTTAACATATTTGTTCTAAAAATATATCAAAAACTCCCCCCAAGAAAACCATGCAAGAACCGCTTGGGCCTGTAGCACTACAGATAACTCATTAGGCAAAGGGAATTTGCCGGGGGGGGGGGGGGGCTGACCTGAAAAGGTAGTCCGGGTATGGGCGGGCATTTAAGACCCCGTTTCAGCAGTCTCGGCAGTCAAAAGGGTAATTTGAATTTGGAGTATGTTTTAGTTCACAGACCCCCATTTCAAGCAAAACAAAAATGTGTTTTTAAAAAAACTAGCTTTTGTGGCGTAATTTTGAACAAATTAGTTTATTCAAGGGTCCAAATATTTCCAATTTCAGTCGCAAGACCCCCATTCAAATTCCTGAATCAGTTCACAAGCGTCAAGTGCGGCCTGCGGGCCGCACACCCCTACCAATGAAAGGTGAGTGCCCCCACCCCCCCGGGGGAAGTTGATTCTTAATATTTCCTGTTGGAGAAGCGCATCAGATTTGCCCGCGGTGGAAAATATTCCATTATTTGGTGAAAAAAAAAATGTTCTTCTTGACAATTTGATAATAAAAACTTATTTCAGTTATTGAAAAAAAGATTCAAGCATCCCTTCCTGTTCATTTAAGCAGTTTCCTTGGGAGGGGGTGTTCACAGTATACCATTAATAATCATTACCAAGAGTTTGTCCCGATGTCATTGTACTTGGTGACAAAAATGCTGAATGATATGAAGTTTTGAAGAAATTAAACCAGCAAATAACCTGTTTTGTTAATTAGAAGTGTATTCAAGATGCCTTTAGATGTTATAAGGAATTGAAGTAATAATGAAATGACAGTAAATAATGAATAATGAAATCGGACCTCATCGCCTTTGAACCAACTCCACAGGAACACTACGAATCAACTTCCGCATTGGCCTTAGTTATAATTCTAAACCCTAACCAAAATGTCACATGCAAAAAAACAAACCTATAATGAAATCTCTAATTTGTAAGAGAAGACATTATATCACATATAATAATGTGGCTAACACGGGGGCTAATATCAACGTTAGGCGAAAAAAATACACATTCTTTAGGTTATGAGTTAGACGACAGGTTGTCTACTAGCAAAATCTCTTATACACAGCCCGTCGTATAAAATCTCGAAATTTGCAAAATCATATTATATACTTCGTTATTAACGGAATAAAGCACATCATAATGAAGTTGACGTATAAGACGAACCAGAAATTCGCCCTAGGTCAAATTATATGAATGGAGCCGGGAAAATGACAAAGGCAAATTTCGCCCTAATGTAGGCCTATATTTAAAGGGGGGGGTGGATTCCGATCCGGGTCTGAATTTTCATGTGATTCCCCTCACGTGAAAGTATAGGAAAAGGTTAAAGGGACGGAACATGTAGGCACAGGAACGGAGTGCCCATTCTTTCTTTTCGAAGCGATTGGGCCAGACTCCAACCATAATAATGTTTGCTGTATACACCTCCTCTACAGCGAGTCTGTAACCTTCCCGACATGGAATATGCCGGTACCCATTAGACACTGGGTAGGAGAGGAGGAAGTGAGGTAAAGCGCCGTACTCAAGGGCGAAAACACACATCGCCACAGAGGGGCTCGAACTAACAACCTTTGGTGAGTATACGTGAAAGTATATTTTACAAAACATTCTCATTACCAATTTTTGCGTTATCGGGCCAGCCGTTTGGATATAGGGCTTAGAAGTAAAAATCTGATTAAATAAGCCGTAGGAATTAAAAAATGTGGTATACCACATTTGAAGAAATCTTGTGTTAAGAACATCAAGAGGAAACGTTTCCTTGGCCTTAAAATTTACCACGGGGTAAATGAGAAAAATATGAATTCTTCTGAGCCCATATAAAATCGCAAATTTGAAGAGGTTTTAAAAGTGGGGCGAGGTTTCTCCCTGTCGATGGGTCACCCGCCCTTTAATGCGTAATAATACTTTTCATAGCAAGCAGGTTGAACTATAACGGAAGAAATAAAGCACTATAGTAGAAATTTAGTAATACAGATTATATGAGGACACTAAAATGCTCTAAATTCAAAATTTCTCTCTAATAGGTTTTTCTACGATTCGCGCGCGAGACAAAAATCATGGTTGTAGAGACTATAATAGCTTTGCGGGAGGAAATAGAAACTTTTCTTGGACGCTCAAGGTTTTTCCGTTCGAATCGGTGTTTTTGGTTTTTATTCAAATTATGTTGCTGAAGTTTATATGTTCATCGAGGTTAAACAAATAAAATAAAAAATTATCTGAACATATCTTCACTGATTTATCTTAATTCCTAGCTATTGATGGAATAGTTCCTTAAGCATTCGATACTAAATTCAAAGCAATATTTAGCTATATTTAAGGCAACTTTAGACAAAAATGTTTCTGGTATGATTAGACGGGTGATGACCGCAAAACTCGTAGCAGTCCTACCCAATAGCAGGTGTAGTCCAGCAGACGTTACCGTTGGCATGGTACCCAGTATTTTGTGACGCATACAATACCATTTGGTTCACATTCCGTGGAACAAATTAAGTGTCTATTTTAAGAGTAGTTTTTGAAGACAATACACACAAAATTCCTTATGAGACCGGTGATTTAGTTTCTCGCTGAAGGTACAATACTCTAATATAAACATACCAACTCGATTTACGCTTCTTTTTCGCGTTACTTTCTCTTCAAGTAATTGCAGGGCATATGACCAATGTTCTAGAAAAAAATAGACCAAAAGAATTCGTTAAAATTTCGTAAAACAATTAAAAACAAAACAAGAACAAAAAGTAACAAATAATAATACCATTTGCCTCCAATGGGGACGTAAAACGTCTAACCCCATTTATGTGTGCATTAGAAACCCTACATAAGCTTGCATATAGTGGAGGTGAAGAGAATGTTGTTTGAGATGATTTCGATGGAGCGCCACCACGTAATAATAATAATAGGCAACAGCGAGGGATCTTTGAGAAATCGGCCTTTAAAAAGGACAAGGTCAGTGTATTACTATTATTATTATTGTTATTTAAATTTTTGCATAAATTATGCGAAATAAGCCTCAATAAATATGCAAATAAAATGTCACCAGCAACATGTGCATGGAAGCTTATTTAAACTTCCACATGGTTTGATGGGGGTTCCATTTTTTCCCAGGGCCGCCGAGAGAGAGAGAAAACGCGGGGGTCCGGAACATTGGAGTTACGGGCCCCCCCTTTTACATACAGGCGTGGAAGAGACCAGGTTTATTCAATATTCTACGGGTCCTGCATTTGGGTGTGTGGGTGTGTGTGTGCTGTATGTACGGGCCCAAGTGACCCCGGGGCCTGTGGTAATTTACCCATTGCACCCCCTTTCGACAGTACTGTCCATCCTCATTGCAAACTACAAACAACGTAAAAACAAATAAATACATGCGTGGGTCATTGAAACAGCCAGTGTCGTCGCGGTTTGTGAATTGGAGCCACAGGGACATAAGGTCACATGAGGTCATTAACATGTCACGCGGTTACATCAAGTGAGGTGGTAACATGGAACATTGGGGTCACAAAGGTCAAAGGAACATGGGTTAAAGATGAAAATGAGTGGGTGGTAAAAAATGGAAAAAATGGTCAAAGGGGTTAACCGATATAGGGTCCCATGGGGTCACCGAGGTCACATGGGGGGGTCACTCTACCCTTCTCCCTCCTTGACGCACCGATTTGTGAATGAGGCCAAAGGTTGCAGGGCGACCAGAGGTGTAACATGAAGGCACATGAGGTCAGTGAGGGTCACATTAGGTTACCAAGGTCACATTGAGGTCACATGGGGTCAAAAAGGTTTTACATTGGGGTCACCGATTTCCACACCCCTTAGCCCTCCAATTGTTTTTCACCCTGTTCTTCGGTCCCTCCCCCTACCTTTGTCCATCCACACGCCTGTCTCTTTTTTGCTTTGCCCCATGCCTATTTTCGTCTGTCCCTCTTTCGCCCCCCCCCCTCAACCGGCTCCTCTCGCTTACCTTGGCCCTTCCCTTCTCCTCCCCTTCCCCCCCACACACTCTACCCGTTCCCAACCCCCCTCCAGAACTTCTCCTAGCGCCATTTGCTCCCCTGCCTTGCCATTCCTATGTATCCGTCTCTACCCCTCCTTTTGCATTTATCCTCGCTCCCCTATGCTTAACACCCCCCCCCTTCCTCTCCTCTCCACCCCTCACCCTCCCACCAACCTTTCACCTCCCTAGCAACCTCCTTCCCTTTGTCCCTTTACTCCCCCCCCCTCACTTTTCCCCCAAGCCCCTGACCACTTCCTTCCTCATATTACTCAACATTCAACGCTCACACCCCCCCTCTCATGTTCTCGGCCTAATCCTCTGCCCCCCCCTCTCCTTTAGTCTCCCACACCACTCCCCGCATCCCCTCTCCCCCTTACCCTTCGGCCTCTTCCCCTCTATTAATATCTTTCCCCACTTCCTCAACCCTTCTTCTATTCTGTCCATCCACCCTACTCCTTTTCTATCTAACCCCTTCTTTTTCACTATCTCTCCGTCCCGACCAACCAATTCGTCTTCTTCCCATAACATCTCTTACTTTTTCCCTCCTCGCTCCCCCTCCAAACCCTATCCTTTGTCCCTCATTCTCCCCCTTAACCTCTCCCTTCCCAAGCACCCCCTCATCCCCTCCCCTTTCCTCCTAACGCTCTTTTCTTAACCCCTTTCCCCGACGTCTCCCTGATCCCCCCTCTCCCCCTTCCCCGGTTCGCATGGGGTCACAAACGGTAATCCCACACCTTCCCCCTCCCTGAATTGCCACCCCCTCCTGATGGGCCCCTCCCCGATGACCCCTACACAATACCAACTCGCAACCCCAACCACGACGCCTCGATCCATCCTTGCCCATCCGTGAGCCTATGCGGAAATAAAGCCATTAACCCTTTTAAACCTCTATATAGGTGTATTATTTAGTGCAGAAATTACATGAAGATTTAACCAGCCTTCATTAGCTATATCAGTTCATTGGTTGTGCATCATCACAGCCATCTGACATTAAAGCTAAAATATGCAAGCATTTTATGCATGAAAATTTACCGTTTTGTCTTTAATTAACCGCTCCCTCTAATAACGCCCCCTCACTTTTTTGACACAAAAAGTTCATAATTATACCAGGTCTGTATAGGCCTTATAGTATGTAAATAACAATCGTGATTGCGAAATGGTTGGCAGATTTTTATGGCCTGAAACTAGCTAATATTTGCACAACCACCCCTTGCAAAATAAAATGTAGATACCTTTTCGGACAATTTAAGAAAAAGAAACTGTTTCATACAGATGTGGATGCGCCATCGTTGTGTTCACTGATAACTCTAAACAGAGTTGGTTGTTGTAAGCCATACGTTTGTGGCTGGAGCAACGGGTATTCAGATTCCAGACGGTGCTGCTATTGGTTTTGCTATGGAAAATGAACCTATAATAAAGGACAACCTTTTTGAAAAATTGTCAGTGCCCACGGGGCCGTTTATTATAGACAAAATACGGCTATTTAACTATTTGTTCTTAAAAAATATATCAATCAGTACACCATGAAAGAACCGCTTGGGCCTTGTAGCACGTACAGAACTCATTAGGCCAAGGGAAGGGGAAGGTGACTGGGGGCCCCGCGGGGGAGGAAATTACTACCCTACACATGCTTCTTAAGGGCCCCCTTTTCCCTCCACTTTCTCCCCGACTTGTCCCTACTCTCCCTCACCAGCCCATGAAAGGTAGTTTTTTAAGTTTCAGTACGGGTAATTATGTGCCGGCATTTAAGACCCCTTTTCAGCCGTCTCGGCCGTTCCCAAGGGTCACATTTGAGTATGTCTTAGTTCACAAGATCCCCATTTCAAGCAAAATTTTGATTTTTTTAAACTACTGAGTGTGGCGTAGTAATTTGATTCTACAAATTTTAGTTCTCAAGGGACGTCCAAAAATTCCAATTTTCATGTTCGCAAGACTCCCCAGTTCCCACAAATTTCCCTGATCAGTTCACTGAAGGTCCAAGGTGCGGGCCCTGCGGGCAGCACACCCTGACCCAAATGAAAGTGAGTGCCCCCACCCCCCACGGGGGAATTGATTCTTTAATAGTTCCGTTGGCAGGCGCGCATCAGATTGCCGCTTTGTGGCAAATATTTCCATTATTTGGTTTTGAATTGAAAAAAAATGTTCTTCTGACAATTGATAATATTTAATTAATAAAAACTTATTTCAGTTACTGAAATGATTCAAAGATCCCTTCCTTCTTTTTAATCAGTTTCCTTGGGAGGGGTGGTGACAGGATATACCATTAATAATGAATTTTCCCAAGAGTTTTGTCCCGATTGTCATTTTACTTGGTGCCAAAAATGCTTGAATTGATATGAAGTTTGAAGAAACAAACCAGCAAATACCCCTGTTTTGTTAATTAGGAAGTGTTTATTCAAATTTGCATTTAGATGTTATAAGGACATTGACAGTAAATAATGAAATGCAGTACATAAGAATACATGAAATCGGACCTCATCGCCACTTTTAACAAGCTCCAACAGGAAAACTCCGAGAATCAACTTCATTGTGCATTAGTTATTAATTCTAAACCCTAACCAAAAAATGTATCACATGCAAAAAAAAACACACTCTAATAAATCTCTCATTTTGTTAAAGAAGAACCTTTATCACAGATAATAATTGTGGATAACACGGGGGCCTAATATCACAAGTTAGGGCGGGGAAACAAATCCAACATTCTTAGGGTATGAGTTATACGCACAGGTTTCTATAGCAAAATCTTCTTAACATCCCATCGTATATAAAAAGCTCGAAAATTTGCATAAAAATTCATAAAAACAAAAAAACAGTTAACATTAAAAAAAAAAAAAAAAATCATATATTATTTTGACGTATAAGACGCAACGAACCAGACAATTCGACCTAGGTCAACCCTTCTATGAATGACGCCCTGGGAATGACAAAGGCAAATTTCGTCCTAATGTGAGGCCATATTTAAAAGGTGGGGGAATCCGCCGATCAATGGTCCGAATTGTATGTGATTCCCCTACGTGAAAGTATAGGTAAAGGTAAAGGGGGAAGACCTGTATCACAGGAAAGGAAACGGAGCGGAGAGTGCCCATCTTCTTTCGAAGCGATTGGGCCAGACTCCACCATATAACTGTTTTGTTGCTGTATACACCTCCTCTACAGCGAGCTGTAACCTTCCCGACATTGAATAATGCGGTACCCATTTATACACCTGGGTAGGGCGGAGTTAATTGAGGTAAAGCGCCTTACTCAAGGGCGACCGAAAACACATTGGCCACAGAGGGGATCGAAATCACAAACCTTGGTTTAACGTGAACAGTATATTTTACCCAAAAAATCTCATTACAAAAAATTTTGCGGTTAATCGGGCCAGCCGTTTGATATAGCTAGAAGTAAAATCTGCATTGGAACATAAGCCCGTAGAATTAATAAATGTGTTTTTATATACCACATTGGAAGAAAAAGAAATTTTTGTTCCTAACATCAAGAGGAGGGAGGAAACGTTTCCTTGACCTTAAAAGTTCACTGGGGTAATGAGGAAAAATATGAAATTTATTCTGATACCAAAATCGCAATTTTGAAGGAGGTAAAGTGAGGGCGATAGGTTGTGCGATTTCGGGGTCACCCCGCCTTAATGCGTAATAATTACTTTCTAGCAAAGAGGTTGAACAATACACGGAAAAAATAATAAAGCACTTATAGTAGAAGTTAGAATACAGATAGATTCTATGAAGGGACATCAAAAATGCTCTAACATTTCAAAAAATTTTCTCTCTAATACGGTTTCTACGATCGCTGAGGCGAGACAAAAAATCATGGTTTGTCAGATGGATAGTAAATAGCCTTTGCGGGAGGGGAGGAAGGGGGGAAACGAAGAGACTTTTTTGGACGCCACAGGTTTTTGTTCGAATCGGTTTTTTGTTTGGGTTTTTTGTTTTTATTAACATAGTTTGCTGACAGTTCTACTATTTCATTCGATGGGTTAAACAAATAAAAAAAAAATGATGTTGCTGAACATATCTTCACTATTTATCTAATCATAGCATATTGCTTGGAATAGTTCTTAAGCATTCGAACTCAGGTTCAAAGGCATATTAGCCTATATTTAAAGGCAAACTCTTAGAACAAAATGTGTTTTCTGGTATGATTCACGTTGATATGATGACCGCAAAACTCAGTAGCAGTCCTACCAATAGCAGGTGTCGTCCAGCATGACGTTACCGTTGTCATGGTTACCCAGTATTTTGTGACGCATAACTACCATTTGGTCACATTCCGTGTGGAACAAAATTTAAGTGTCTATTTTAGAGAGTTTTGAAAGACAATACACACCAAATGGCCATTGAGACCGGTGATTTGGATTTAGTTCGATTAAGGGTACATACTCATAGATAAACCTACAACTCGATTACGCCTTCTTTTCGCGTACTTTTCTCTTCAAGGAATGCAGGGCATAGCCTCCCCTCTTACACCCACTGTTCGTATGACTTGCTTACCTTTTTCTACCCTTCACCTTTCTTTTATCTCTTCCCTAGTCTCCGCTCCTCTCCATTTTTTCTACAATTATCCCGTCGTATATTCAGCTGCCCCCCTAAAATTTCGTAAAATAAAACTGTTTAGTTTTCCACCTCCCCTAAACAAAACAAGAACCATACACCCAGTTTCCAGACCTTTCCCTTCATTTTTCCCCCCTACTCACCCTTTTCACCCTTAACTATTATTACGCCGGGAATGGGGACGTCTAAAACATGATGGAAATTATTCCATCCCCAATATGGCTCGAGTATTTAGAGATTATGACCATAAAGTCAATGGTTTCTTTGATGCTCCCTTCCCAAATGATTAATCTGAATAGAGCAAGAACATTATATATTTTTTTGTAAAAATGAAAATTTCGGTCTCGAAGCGAATGTAGACTCCAGAAATGCCCTCCTTTGCAATGGGTTATGTTCAATGATTTATTAAGTAAAAATTGATTTTAAAACCGAAAATTGCAATATTTGAGTTCTGTGGTACGTTGCCACAAGATTTATCTTTTTTTAAGCACTCTTTGGGAGTTTGGCTGTGGGTCGCGGTAGTGTGTGTGGTACCTTAATATGTTTTCTGTGATTTGGTGGCTGATATCCCCGTCATTTGCAAGCAGAACGGAATCCCGACGACTTTTTAAGTTCATAAAAATATTAAATTGGTATATGATTACATGTCTTATCGTGTTATTCAAACTAAAAAATTAAAAAAAGCTAACCGAAACATACGCTAACGACAGATGGGTGTCATGTGACAGTCTGTAATCAGCGTGTGGGTCTTGCGGGACTGTATCACATTTGTGTGCATTACGTATTTTATAAGAACATTACTATGACAGAAGAGAGTTATAAAACAGACAGATTTTATGATTTGATAAGGTTTGGTTGCTAAACGGGGGTTGTTGTATAGTGGGTGGAGAATTTGTCATCAAAAATGCCGCGACGAAAAGAGGCATCATAAGGAATACAAAGCAAAGAAGGTTGTGTTTTTTTTTTTTTGATGAGGCCAGGTAAACAAAATGATGGTGAAAAATAACGAGGAGAGGGAAAAAGAAAGGTACAATTCAGAATGATGAAATTCAAACTTCATGTTAAATTGGGTAACGAGGACGAAAGAAAGAGAAAAGACTTGGCACACGAATAGGAAGAGCGAAAGTGAAGGCTATTATAGGCGTTCATCTATTCCATTGATTTTGTTTTTTTATGGTTTTATTGCGTATGTGTTAATGACAAATCACTTGGAGAGTTCACCACTCACACTCTCTCTCTTCTCTCTACACACACCACCACACACACACCACACCACAAACAAACACACATACACACTCCCCACACACAAACACACACACACATTATAATGTGGCTACATCTAAGAAGGCTAGGCTGTTCTTACGAATACATCATAACTCGAAAGCGCAACGTTGTATAAAAATAATGAAACTTAATTTTAACTAATAATATGAATTATAAAATAATATATAGCTGAATATCTATCAAATTAATTTTGCAGAGGCAAAGTGATAGTGATAGCTTAAATGGTTACCGGATGGATGGCCTTTGTTTGGCTTTAAAGTAAAGTGGAACTTTTAAAAACTTTAATGGAAGTTTCTACATGCATATAATTATAAGAACAAAGGAACTTATCGCGGACAGTGATCTGTGTCTCCAGAGTAGAGACCTACAATAAGTTTGTAGACACAGTGAACTTGGTCGACAAGTTGCTGCTCTGGGCTAAATCATTATAATATACATACACGAGAAGCGGTGTGCAGTTTGTTTTGAGAGTTCGCTGTGGGAAAAATTTTCCACCCTGGGTACGATGTCCCGCGTGTTTTAAGGCTGGTAGCAAAAAGTCGCTCAGTTAAGCACATAAAACCTCATTTTTTAAATAGCACCGGGGAAATGGAAGCTCTTGTCAATAAAAATAAATACAAAGTTACCACCAGACCCCCACCAGATGATAATCTTGACCGGGCAACTAGCGACATCGACATATGACTATCATGACCCATGTGCTGATTTATTTATGTAATATTTGAGTGGTATTGGATGGTGTGTAAGTATTCCATAACACATCATCATATAAGCACCGTGTCACATGTTATACAAGAATATTTCATTTTGGGCCAATGACGTCTCTATAACACCCACACTGCGAAAACAGTGCTTAGAAATTAAACACTTTTCTAAACACTATTTTGCACCACGTTTCTAAACATTTTGAAATGTCTGTTTAATATCTAAACACCTTTTATCTAAACATGTTTAAAATCTAAACATGTTTAGGGATTTGACATTAGGTGTTTATACATTTGATGCCAAGTGTTTTGAATTAAACATGTCAAATCTCTAAACACTAATTTGTACCACGTTTCTAAACACTGTTTTTTGTAGTGCATTCGATCTAATATCCATCTGGTCTAATATCCATCTGGTCTAATTATCCATCTGGTCTAATATCCATTTGGTCTAATGTCAATCTGGTCTAATATCCTTCTGGTTTTGGTCTATCCAAGCTTATCCATCTGGTCAAATATTCATCTGATCTGATATTCATCTGGTCTAATATCCATCTGGTCTGAAACCCATCCATTTGGATGTTAATACCAAAACGATTGGTCACTCTGATTCAAGCCATAAAGTATCATGGACAGGGGCGGATTTAGGTGCCCCCCCCCTATTTTTTGCAGAGCATTGGGCGCCCGGCGCCGCATGGGGCACTGGGCGCCTTGTAGATGTATGAAAATGCCTTTTAACGCACGGGGCGCCCTGTAGATGTTGAAGACTGACACGCTACAGGAGGGCGCCGGATGCCTTATCGAACCGACAAGGTAACTCCCCCTCCCCTCCCCCCAGAATTTCGATCCAAGTGGGAAAAAAATTGGGCCTACCCTGCGAGCGCAGCGAGCCTGAAAATTTGGCGCCCCCTGCTCTATTGAGAAATCCTGGATCCGCCCCTGATGGATATAGGTATTAGACCAAATGGGTATTAGACAAGATGGATATTAGACCAGATGGATATCATACCAGATGGATAATAGACCAAATGGGTACCAAATTGATATTAGACCAGATGGGATTAAACCAAATGTGTGTTAGGGGTGTTAGACCAGATATAGATATTAGACAGATTGGTATTAGACCCAATGGATTAAAGAAAATGTTGTGTATGTTACACCTCATCGGTTACAGACAATATAGATAAACGATACAAGTTTTAGACCAGATGAATATGAGACTATACATGGCTATTTGACTAAATGGTTATTAGACACAATGGTATTAGACCAATTGGAATTAGAAAAAATGGGCATTAGACCAAATGGGATTAGAACCAAAATGGCAAGTCACTTTCCTATTTTACCCTGAACATTTCGTGTTTACAAGTTCAGAAATTTTCAGAAACTGAGTAGCAGCAAACACTATTAGTTTCCACTGATCCCAAGTGTTTTGCGAAAAATAAAATTTTCCCAATTCTCAGTATGAAAACTATGTATTTAGCTGCTACATTTCGTTCAATTCAACAGTCGATTGGGTGATGGGGGCTACAACATTCAATGGTGACTCTGCACCATTTACAGAATCTTGTTTACCACTTTGGCTGGCTGGTTTATAGACGTTGGACTATTTCCGTGTATAGGCTTTATCATTTATCTTCCGTAGATAGCAGAGATAGGTATGTATTACGACTCGCACATTCAAATGTATCGAATTCTTCCACTTAAAACTGCAAATAAACGTGCCCGTATACACGCAAGGCTCATATAGTTTACCCACAACCAGCATATAGTATTATGGCTGGTACAAGTTGCGAGTCGCTGAGCCATAGAATCAACTCACAAATGAAAATGTGGTCTTCATTTTAAACATTTTCATATATACGACATATATATGTAACTTGAGGCCTATGGCCTATCAAATGTGATGGTTATACTTTAATGAAACCATATGGCGCTGTATTTAGTTACAATGACATAAATTTTAGACTTACAAGTTACACCGAAAGTTGCCCAAGCAATATTTAATTAAAGTATAGAATACACATTTCGAGCCGAGGTTATTCCCGGTCCGTCCACATTAAAGGCTGACTCAGAGATTTCCCGAGGAGCGCGCCCTCAATTTTCAAACAAATTATATGTTTTTGCACATATACATAATGCTTGTCCGTACACTAATCACTGTGTGAAATAGCTAAACTCAAATTGAAGTCCTTCATATAAAAAATTACAACTTTGTTATAAATTCCGGATCCGGAGTTTTTGTTATACACAGTATCCTATGACACTGTTATGCTACACATAAATGTTTACTGCATCAAAACGAAAAATCTGATTCATCTCAAACTTTGAAATTGAGCATTTTAGGTGAATATCTTTGGTTCTAGTTGACTATTTTTAATTAATACACACACACACAAAATATATTTTGAAATCTCCGAGTCGGCCTTTAATAATGAGCCGTTTAACACCACGTGCTTTGTTACAGCACCATGCCCTTGTATTTGTAAATTTCCTATAAACATTTCCCGTCGGCGTTGTAGTTTACCATATAAGGAATGTTTATTAACTACACTGGGGTACGTGATGAGTACAAGACGTGACACTCAGTTTATTCAGGTATGATCATGATGTCAATGAAATAAAAGTTTTACTTCGTCTGGTTCAATTTATTGTTGTGTGTGATGCAATTCTCAAATTCAGATAGAACAATATTGACGATGCCACGTATCAAACTTTTGACCCATATGACTAAATGTAACCCTATTTCCGTCCAACATGGTTACCCATGGTAGAGCCTATACCCTCAATAACCTAATTAAATGAAAACGTAATATAAAACGGGCTCTATATAGGATAACGCGTCAACTACTTTCATAGAGTGCGAAGTTCACATAGTGTACGTAGGCATATGCGCGTCTCGCACGATTTTTTGAACCCATGGCTCGACCAATATTTTTGTATTTTATACTCAATCCGTATCCAGAGATGCATATCCATCCAATTTTATATCAAACATGTAAAAGTTGGGTCGCAATGGGCCAAAAAACAAAAATGTTATGTCATTTCGTTCCGGACATTTCGAGCCAGGTAGAAAGTTCCCACTTCCCCAGCCCGACTGAACACACGTACACACACACAAATCTACACGCATGGCGTCAGTCATACATAATTATATTGAATTTTCCAAAATACAAAAAATGATGCTATTCAAAAGTAAGTCTTTGTTATTTTTTTTGTTAATTCACGTTTGTTTACAATTAAGAAGCTCGGGTGTCAATCACGAAAAGAGCTGAAAAGGCAGTGTTTTGCGTTTGCGCATGCCGGTTTAAAGGTCATGTCTGATGGATGTCTGAGAAAAAAAATCAAGATACCAGCCAAAAACCACATCTACCCCAGCTTCAACCATGTCTGCAAAAATAATATCCTTAAAGGTACAATTCGTGATTCCAGCCCCGGGAAAATTGGGTACAGTTGTGCGTCCGCCGGGTAAAAAAATCGACCCATGTTTATAGTGACCAAATTGTATAAAAATGTGACCCATTTATATAGTTAGTTTCGAAATTTCGACCCATTTCTATAGTTGGATTTCAAATGTCGCACCATTTTCATAGTAATCTTAGCAAAATTGGTCCATTTTCATAGTTTTCGGAAAAAGCAACCATTTTCATCAGTTGTGATTTTACTGAAGATCAGAAAAATTGACCCATTTTCATAGCAAATTGTGACCAAAAATTGAAAAATGGACCCATTTATATAGTAGCAATGACCTCAAAAAATGACCCATCACTATAGTAGCATGGTGGGAAAAACGACCATTGTTATAGTAAGGGTTGAAAATGTGACCCATATCGGCGGCACATATGTACCTACCCTTTTCCACTGAGTACCCCCCCCCCGGGATTCCAGCACCTTCTGTTCGCGAAATTTGAGTTGATCCTGATCTTGCGGTTTTGTGTTATGAGCAAATACTTGTTTTCGACGGTCCCCATAGGCCACTGTGCTGTAATTTCTGTCTGTTTACGGACAGAAAATACAAAATAATTGCGAATTTCTTACAGATGCGACCGAATTTGCACGTATTGGCACACATGGAATAGTAAGGCTAACGGTTCGGATGATATAAAAATAAATATCGACTTTTTTTAGGTAAGTCGGGGGACGAGGCTGTGGATCACGAAATGCCCCTTTAACCAATAAATCAATTATGGATATTTCAATCGAGGAGTGGGTACATGTTTGGTAAAGTGATTTTAACTCCTTCGTTCAATCACAGACTAATCAAGCAAGCAATCAACAACAAATCCCACATTTCCGGTCCGATATGAATGCATCTGCTAGAAGTAAAACAGCTGGATGTCATAACTTCAACTGAACAACCCACCAATCAAATTATATTTCTGTCACGTCAGTCAAGCTCAAATCGAAACATAAATGTCAGATTATCACATTAAATAAGTACGTCATCGAATCCGTGACACAAAATGACGTACAGCGTCATCACTTGGCACGGATGAAAGACATGATATCAACGCGATATACACTATTCCGCAGCTGTATAAATGGAAACCCAACGATTGCATTATAAATAGAAAACCACACGCGTCTGGCAAAACATGAGGGAGTATCTCGTTACTCCTTAGAAAACACTTAAGCCACTTAAAATTAATTATTAGTTTCTCAGAGCACAACTGTCCTTAGCGGGGACAGACTTATATTCCGAAGGGTTATTTCTCCGAAGGGTTTTTATCCCGAAGGGTCGTTTGTCCGAACACACTATTCTATGGAAGTCCATATTTCCGATAGGGTTTTCTTCCGAAGTGTTATATGTCCGAAAGGTTTTTACTCCGAAGGGTCGTTTGTCCGAAAATAGTGTTTCATTTTTACGAAAGATTATTACTCCGAACGGTTAATTTTCCGAAGGTTTCCCTGGCAAGATGGCAGTCTGGAACATGATCTCGGATGACCTTTGACCTTGGTCCATGACCTTTGACATCATCCACATATAAAGGAATCCGTATATTTGCACCTTAACCCAAAGTCCGGTTTAAATCGGACTTCAATTTTTCGAAGACGATCTGAAACGAAAACCTATAGGCTGGAACACACATACATACACATACAACATGACCTCAGATGACATTTGACCTTGGTCTATGACCTTTGACATCATCCACATATGAAGGAACCCCTACCCCGGGGGGGGGGGTTCTCAACTTTTTTGGTAGTTATGTGCCGCCCGACGTTCAAAAATGGAGGCTCCGGAGCTGATTTGAGGCCCAAAAAATGGGGTCTGCGGAACTAGGTTTTCCAAAAATTTCAGAAAATAAGCTGCGATTTCAACTACTTTTTGAGGTTTTTTGAAGAAAATTTGGTAGAATATGGCTTTGGACATGAAAAGTATAGGGTCTCTGGAACTGAAATGGATGTCCCAAACCAAAATGGGAGTCTCTGGAACTGAAAAAGAGCCTGAAAATGAGGGTCTTATATATATAGGCGGACCATACCCATACTTCATCCCAATGTGAGACCCCCCCCCCGGCCCCTACCGCACCTTAACCCCCAAGTCTCGTTTAGGTATATTGGTCTCAGGTTTAAATCGAACATCAAATTTTCGAAGCCTGGAAGACCTGAAAACCTTACCAAACTGGAACACAAACGGACATGCGCGCTCTCGTAAAACCCCCCTGCTTTTTAAGCCAGTGGGATAAAAAAGAGGGTATTTGACTGTTTCTGAGGGGGAACAACCCTGGGAACAATAAAAATATTGTATTTTTTTCCAATTCTCCCGGCAGTCTATAAAATAAAACGAAATGCTGTAAAATTTACAGCGAACTGTCGATTTTAGAATACGGCAAACTTTGATTTGTGTTCATTTTACAGAGTTTTTACCTGCGCATTCAAGTTGAAACAAAACTCCAAATCGTTAATCATCAGCTTTAACAGTTATCGATTAGAAAACTTTATATATTAGTCTTGTTTCATCTTGTCATTTTCCACGACACTCGCGAGACTGACAAGTTCAATTCATTCATACCAGAGCGACCAAAGGTTAACGGCCCAGTTATCATTCGTACGTAACAAATCGGAGGGTTTCCAATCCGGGTCTCCACAACCTTGAACCTGATGTATGGATCGATTTTTGGAAGAGATTAGATGATAAAGCAGACCCCAAAAAAATATCTTACATATAACTTGTATGTTTTTAACCATTTAAGTATTTCAATACCTATTACGGAAACAAATAATATTGCCAACGGCACTTCTTATACGTTGCATACAAAACATTATGTACAGCAAAGAAGAGGGTTTATTACGTTATAAAATTTTTTTAAAGCAACAAAATATGCCAACTGACATTATTAGAGGGTGCTGGGAACAATTTTTATTTGTACGAAGTTAAAGTTTGAGTAGCTAATTGAACTCAAGAACACCTGCATTGCTCAATTTGTTTAGTTATGTTATCCTTGAGTTTTGACCACTTCTGCTGATTGAAATTCATGAAAACTGAACTTGACCCTCATAAACAAACATTAAGATACCTAAGATACATTTTAATTGACACCATGTTCATTCCATGCCAAATTATAGTTGATGATTGCCCGGTGGATGATGTAAACTAAAACGCATTTCAACGTAATAAACGATACGTGCAGAAGGGGATGGATATTTGGCTAGTTAGCTCAAGGCTAGTTAAATTCAGAAACTCCAGAGGGCGCCCCATTAGGCTAGTTATTTCTGGCTGCTAAGGCGGCTAGTAGCCTTGTTTTGGACCCTCAGGCTAGTTATTTTCTGTGCACCAGGCTAGTTATTTTACTTTTTGTCCATTGGGAGATAATTTGTTGTCCATGGGAGAATGAGAATAATTTGTTGTACCCTTCGGCCCCACAACAGATATAATATTTTGGTCGCTCATGCTAGTTAATATCTGGTCCTCAGGCTAGTTATTTCTTGCGTGGCCTCAAGCTAGTATTTTGTCGCTGAGGCTAGTATTTACTGTCGCCCAGGCTAGGTATTTTCTGGTTTCGACCGGCTAGTTATTTGTGTTCCCCGCAGATAGTTATTTCTTGGTGTTCAGACTAGTTATTTTCTGGTCATTAGAGTAGGTATTAGTGAAGTTAGTCATGTTCAAAAAAAATTCCGTAAATTACGGAAAATTTCTGGCCAGCAGTATTCAGACATTTTTAGGGTAAATTACAGAAATTTCTGTCAGTTACGGAACTTGACAGTTAATTTACAGAAATTTGTCTCATATACGGAAAAAAATGTTTGTCTTTTAACAGACGAATTTTTCCGTAATTTAAAATTTCGGAACCAAAATAAAAGTCCGGAAAGATTGCTGCCAGGATACTTGAATATTTCAGTAAATAACATTTTGTTATGTTTTTTTTTTATTGTTATTGTTTTCTAAAACAGATTTTCAGTAAATACGGAAAATCTGTTTTCTTAATTTACGGATATTTTTTACAGTGTTTTTCATAAGCTAGTTATTTCTGTCTCAGCGAGTTATTTTCGGTTGCTTAAGGAGCCATAGAAGCCAGAAAATTTTTCGGGTCCCTCGGACCATTTTAGGTCCTTTCAATAGGTATGATGTATTATCCAGATTAATTCAGTACTGTGATGTATTTATATTGATCAAATTTTCCAGTGCTGGTATTTTACTGTGCATGGCAGGGGAATGTCCACAAAGCCCACAAACTCTGACCCATTTTCAACCCTCAATTGGTCATGTGCAGGCAAGCACTGGGAAGTCCCTATTGAAAACTGCAGAACTTCAGGGGCTTGACCAACTCACGAGGGATTGCTTGGTAGAGACTGTAGTTGCAATTAGAATCTCCTTCCACACTTGATTGCTGACTGCTCATTGTCAATATTTTTTTTTGTATCCAAATAATGTGTAGCTTGTAGAGATGGCCACTGGAGATGGCCTCCTGGAGGCGGCCTGTGAACCATGAGAGAAACAAGAGCCATGGCCTTTTGGATTCCGTCAATCTTAAAGGTCCATGGCCCGATCGCAATTAGCCTCGTCCCCAGAAGTGAAGACCCAGATATTACCGGAAGTGGTCAATATTTGGTTATCAGAAGAAGCTACATGTACCCTTATGAAATATTAGGCTAAAGGATATATTGGTTTGGAAGTTTGAACGAGGAAATGTACGCCATGTTTTAGACGCCCAATTATTAATTTACAAGCTACTCTATGGGGTCACCCAATCACTTTTCTAGCTCTCACATCAAAACGGTTAAAATATTCGTCGAGAACTTTGCAGATGGGGTTTTTTTGGGCGAAGGCGATGACTTCTATCAAGATTAAAACCATATTACTTTAAATCGGACCATCCCCCTTTAAGTGTAAAGTGCTTCCAAAGACATAACCAACTGTAGTTCTTCAAAGTCATGTACCTTATATCTTAAATTTGCCACCATTTTTTAAAACAGGGTACTTGAATAACTGGAGTGATTACCCTTTTAAACAACCTTATTTTTCCTGTGCACTGCTTTGCATTTATTAAGACACAGGGCGACAGAGGTGACTAGCGTGGCGCGACCCTTTGTGTTCTTCCTTCCATTCCCTTTTCTCCCTGGAAGCCGATGCCTGTGTAGTATGGATGTCCATTGTTTTATCTCTCCCCCGTCTCGGTTCGCCCTTTGTTTTCCTTTACTTTAAAAGGCACTACTCATTGGGTTGCTAAATGAGAAAATCGAAAAACTTAATCAACAATCAGATTTTTGCAGTTTTTTTACTCATTACATGTATCCCTAACATACCCTACAATTAATTGCTATACCCAAAAGCAACCTAATAAAGACACAAAAACGTATATTTTGTCATTAATTGTCCGTACGTACAATAAGTACACACGTCACTCGAATGGAGTCAAATCTTGGAACACGGCTGTTTCTTCCTCTTCGGTCAATTCTTTCAGTGTGGGACAAAATAACTTAGAGCAATTCCACAGCCATATTCTTCACTTTTTTAAGCTATTCTTGCAAAATTTTAAATACTTGACTCTTTCGGGTGAATGTCTTTAATTGCAAAATGCATTACAATATATTTTTCTATTTAAAATCTACCCATCAGTACATATAAACGTTATCCACTTCAGATAGTTCAGACAGCTTACCTTACCCACTATTAACACCCACTGCCCCACAGCTGTGTGATTTTTTATGTGAACCCTGTCCTCCCAATTTCTCCACGATTTTACGTCCCCTTTTTGTGTATGCCATGTTTTCCACCACCAATTTTCTCACTGCAATCGCCACTGGCATGAAAATACAACTGTTTATAGTTAAGTGCTCATAAATTTTGTCAACAATGGAACTCATACAAATTGGTATTCCATATTACTTTGACATATTTCCAGACATCCCAACCCAAACCCCAAGAGGCTCTGCGATTGTTTCTCAATGTCAACCTCCTACCTTGAGAGAAATTGTTAAGATTCTGACTTTCCCTTATTTCTTTTTTCTCTTCTTATTACAACCTATTAAAATAACGTTGTTTGGGACTAAAATAACTAGCTTGAGCGACCACAAAATAACTAGCCGGGGGACCAAAAATAACTAGCCTGAGTGCCAGACAAATACTAGCTTAGCATACAAGAAATAACGAGCCTGATGACCGAAATAACTAGCCTGAGCGACAAAAACTTACTTTCCCAGGACTAAAACTTAGTCCTCCATTGGTACAAAATTAGTCTCGCTCAAGGGACCAAAAGTTCAAATCCCAAGGGACCAATCAAATAACTAGCCTGAGGTCCAACAAATAACGAGCCTTAGCAGCCAGAAAAACTATCCTAATGGGACGCCGTCTAGAGTTTCTAATTTAACTATCCTGGAGCTAACTAGCCAAATAGCCATCCCCGTGCACAATAACGTATCGTAACATGTTTGACCATTTTCACATCTCCCATTGACTAAGATGTATTAATTGCAAGTTTATATAAATTTTGTGGTCGGAAAATGGTGTCTATGCCACTCGGATCAATATTTAATAGCTTGTTTGGTTGATGGAAATGTGGGATACGTAATACCTTCCTAAAAGGTCGCATTTTTTTTAAAGTTCAACTTTCTTAGACTTTTTAATAGTATTGTAGCTGAAGAAAACACTATTTCCAACTGCCGCATAAGAAATAAGATGCATAATCAATATCTTAGTAGAAGTTTTCCAAACTTAGCAACTGCTTTGTGAAGGATAACGTAATAAACAAGGTTTTCACGGACATTATGTTTGTATTTCAAAAATATAAAAAATAATTTGAGAATACAAGGAAAAACATCATTACATAATTTCTACACATGTTTGGCAACAAGAAACATTGATATTCGGACGAATTCAAGCTGCTATAAATATTTTTAATTTTGTAAAAATATTTTTATTTGATGTTGTGTTTCTGACATCAATTTTCTCCTATTTTTCGATGTTTGAAGGCAAATATCTCATAGAAAAGAAAACGGAAAGCATGGCAAACTATATATAAAATAAAGCGTTATTAACCAAAGACACAAAATATCTGGAAATGCACTGTTTTCATGAAAATCGACCGTATACTCCCTTTTCATGTCTTAAACTATATAATGTTTTGGGATGATTAGTTGCTTGACTAGAAGTAGAAGGTCAATAAGAAATTAATTTCACCGCAAAAGTCAACAATTCACCCCTGTCATATTTCCCATAATGCATATAATCGATGGTTCCCAACGAGCCTGGACTCTTGTAACAGGGAAGAATTTAAATGAACTTTTAAAAATAAGGTCTTATTGTATTGTGAGAATTGTAATAACAGTGAATTGATTGTTTTGTCATTTCATTTCGGATAGAAACACACACAGGTGATAAATGCAGTATAGACCGGCGAATATAGCGACTAAAAACTAGAAAGGAATAGAGCACTAAATAGCTTTTTTTGACTTATGACAATATTAGATCTCAATAACATAATGCAGTGTAATTTTAAAGGCAATTTCCACTCAGAAAACAGACTCCATTTTGGCAGAAAATGTAAAAAAAAGATGCCCACTCCGGAACCAACTTGCAATTTGGCATATATTTCATGTTTTAGAATTATGTCAAAATCTTCGGGGGGGGGGGGTTAATATGAAATGATTTATCATCGTCTCCTATATGCAATTAGAACAATTAAATGCGAAATTTATGTTTTGTAAAGCATGTAGTTTTTGTATGTATCCTTGAAATTTATCACTTTACCCCACACCACATTTTGTGTTATTTGTGACTGTAATTTAAACTTGAATCGTGTGTCATTATTGGGGCCCCTTGGGGTTATGTGATTCCCATTTAAATCAAGAGAGATCCTTTGGTAGTTCCGACCACGCGGGATTGAAGAACACAAAATGAGGTGGACATTATAAGAACATTATCATCTAACCGCCAACGCAAGCCGTACCCCATCACGCCCCATCGTTGCATGCTGTCTTCCTCCTACGAAAGAAACTTTAAAAGAAAGGAAGAACTCGATCCAAAACATACAGATGGCTTCCCCGATGGCTTCTAAGTCCGCGCCGCGCTTCGAATTACCAAATCTCTCGACACTGACCTACAAATTCATGATATTATTAGCTAAATGACTAAAAGAACAGAAAGCAAATTGGAGTGATTCACGGCTTACCAAGATGGCACAGCATGATACGCCAATGATTCAGAAAAAATCCTGATGGGGGATTCCTTACCCTTCTGATGAACTGTGTCCTCATTTAAACTTCAAATGATATGATGATTAACAGGTTTATAAACGAATATAAACGAATGACCTTTATTTTTTTAAATATATCTCGGAAACGAAGCACCATGCCACCATTATCGTAGCGTGGAGTTCTAATCCGCTGTAGCTTATTGATGAATTTGCTTGCCCCTTTCAGACAAAATGGCCTGACTTGTTGGTGCAATCCAAGCACCCATGTATTTGAAGTTTAGGACTTGTAGCTTGCTGCTCATTAATAGTGCACACGGGTACAATAGAAGCATGGTTGAAACTCACGTATAGGCCTATATACTGGGTTTTCTTGGAGTTCATTTGTAGCCCAATCTTTGCTGTCTGTGTTTCCAGAGCCAAGAGAAGTTCCTGTGCTTGCTCTATCTTATAAGAGAGCAAGGC
>JAMKCH010021216.1:0-20614 GCA_023653785.1 Ophioderma brevispina | reverse complement strand
TAAGTAGTCAACAAATTAGTAGAATTTCTTTGTATAATATTTTTATTCTGTACTTCTGAGACGAGAGTCTGTGATCATCAGGTGAACATATCATATATGCATACCCAATACCATAAAACCGTTTTAGATATACGTCTTCGTAACAAATACGAAACAGTACCTTTTGGCCATATTATCGCATCGGAAATCTTCTTAAAGGTATATATTATCTTGACTGACGAAGACGTATATCTAAAACGTTTTTCTGGTATTGGGTAAACATATATGACATATTCACCTGAAGATCACAGACTCTCGTCTCAGAAGTACAGAATGAAAATGCTATACATATAAATTTTACTAATTTGTTGATTACTTATCCAATTTTGCATCTCATATTATCACCGATTTGACTATTTCATCATATAGCAACTCCTGGATATGATCGAATAATGACCATGGTTATAGCCCCTTAAATTTTAGCATGGTTATAACCATGTTAATGATTTAACAAATACGAAACAGTACCTTTTGGCCATATTATCGCATCGGAAATCTTCTTAAAGGTATATTTATCTTGACGGACGAAGACGTATATCTAAAACGTTTTTCTGGTATTGGGTATGCATATATGATATTTTCACCTGAAGATCACAGACTCAGAAGTACAGAATAAAAAATTATACATAGACATTTTACTAATTTGTTGACCACTTATCTAATTTTGATAATTCCAACTCCTGGATATGGATGCAGCCGCTTAATTTTCAGTATGGTTGTAACCATGTAATTAATTTAACAAATTCAAATACACTACCTTTTGTGGCTATGTTATCAACACGGGAATCATCCTAGAGGTATCTTGACTGACAAAGACGTATACATAAAAGTTTTTCTGCTATTGGTAATGTATATATGATATTGTCACCTGAATTATGCAACTCATATTACCACCCATTTGATTACTTCATTATAGAGTAACTCATGGATATGATCGACGAATGGTCATGGTTATAGACACTTAAATTTTAGTATGGTTATAACCATGTTAATGATTTAACCAATTTGAAGCAGTACCTTTGTGGCTATGTTATCACCTCGGAAATTATCCTAGAGGTATGACGAAGACGTAGAGAATAATACAACTTATAATGTGGATATTTTTCTAATTTGTCTCTTTTACCTTATATGTTATGTGATCTTTACCTTTACCAGATATGTGGGCTATTTTCTACGTGGAGGAAACCCTGTCTATAAAAATGAATTCCTTTGATAACGTTTTGATTTTTCTGGTGCACATTGTTGACAACTTCTCCTCATTGTACAAAACATAAAAGAAAACGATTTTATATACACCTCCTTGTCATACACTTTATCGTTTGGTATGCATTATCACTCGTACTCAAATGGTTAAAACCATATAATTATTAAATTCGACGGTTTTTGTCACTGAAAACATTTGATTTTTACTTCACTCTACAGAACATAAAATAAAATAAACGTTTCCTAAAAAAATGCAAATCACCTATCTAATTTTACCTGATCTTTTATGATTTGACTTGTTCATTAGATGGAAATCCCTAGATGATTGTATAATATGCATGGTTGCAGCTCTTTAAATCTCTGTAACCATTTCATTATTGAACAAATTAGACAAAGTGTTTCGCGACCATATTATCAGCTCTGCAATCGGGCTGCAATATTCCTGGATGTTTGGATTTTAACGGAGGAAGACTTGTATATCAAAGTTTTTCTTGGGTTTGGATTTTACGTGATACCTATTATATTGTCACCTGAAGACTCAAAACCCTAGTCTCATACAATTGCACAATAAAAAACATACGGTATTTTACTAATTTGGTGACCACTTAACTAATTTTGCATCTCATATAATCACCGACTTGTCTACTTCATCAGATAGCAATATCTGGATGATCGGATAATAGCCATGGCTACAGCCAGTTAAATTTCGGTATGGATGAATTATTTAACAAATTCGAAACAGTACCTTTATGTATATATTATCACCTCGGAAATCCTCTTGATGTATGGAAATTTTCAGGCCTGAGGAAGACATTATAAAACGTTTTTTTTCTTCTGAATATTGGTTTTGGATGTCACTGATACCTAGGATATTGTCACTAAAGGCCCCACACCCTTGCCTAGAGAATAAAACAATAGATAGATATTTTACTAATTTTTCACTTTTATCTCATACACATATTATGACTTATAGATGACTGACTAATGTCATAGTTACAGCCTTTTAAAATTCTGCAGGGTTATAAACATTTCATTATTGAATAAATTCTACATATTTTCGGGACATACTAGCTTTGGAATCGGTCATGCAGTGTCGGCAAACAGACTCTTTTTTTTTTTGGGGGGGGGGCACAGGGGCCAAAGTGAAATTTTGGGGGGGGGCAGGAGTGAAATTCTGGGGGTGAAATATCACAATATTTGGAGGTTTTCAACCAATTTGTAGCCCCAAATCGCCGAGTTTTGTTTCCTAAATTTGGTAATTTTTTGGCCCCAATCGCACTTGCCAAATGTTCCTCCTCCATTTTCTTTTCAGCCGGGGGGGGGGGACTAAGGGGGCAAGAACAAATGGGGGGGGGAAAAAATGAAAAAATGGTGGGAAGCCCCAGGCCCCCCCCTGACGGCGGCCGCACTGTCTTCAGGACTTCTTGACGTTACCTCATTATTTGACTTTCAGCGCCCCTTTACGAGCAGTTCGTGACCATGGGTGGATTGAGTAAGGACAGTGTACGATCACTTAATCATTTCGTTAATTTAAGATGTGCTGATGAACTTATAAATTTTCTCCATTAAATTTAATCTTCTGCCCTATTTTAAAAAATAATCCAAAAAAAACTGTAATTCATGTACTAAAATTCGCTATTTAACCTATCCTCGTATTGTTTTAACATTTACACATTTCTATGATGAATGAAGGTAAGGTTATATAAATACACAATTTTTATGAAATCCAACAATTTTTTTATCCAAATTTTGGCAATGTTCTTTTATGAAATCAATCATTCCCAATAATAACTTGTTATGAAATGAAATTAATAAAAATCTTTTAGTTTAACAGATTTAATTAGTTTTTAATTAATAATTTTTAATTAATTGAATTCTCAATTATAAGTACTTAAAATTAATCAATATTTAAATTGCCTGATTAATTAAAACAATCAATTTTGAATTTGTTGATTAATTATTAATGAAATAAATACCATTTTATATTTTTTAAATTCGTGACCTAAATCAAAATTGTGTATGAAATCAGAATTTTGTGAAATAATCAAAGGACACAAAACGAACTTTAATTAGTGCAAGTTTGAATCAAAATTTAAAAAAAATAAATACCCCTTGAATGTATCAATTTAAATTCATCAATAATCCATTTAAATTCATACCTTTATGAAATAAATAATTTTAAAGTAATTTGTTATGAAATCCAATTACTAATTCAGCATAATTAAACTTCCAATACTAATTCATCATTAATTAAAATTAATCATTACAACATCATTTTTAAATAAATCATTATTCATCAATAATAGATACAACAACACACCAAGCAATAAATGACAGAGGCCTAACCTAATGGAAGACAGGATAAATATGAAATACATGTTTTAATTATTTTAATTTGTTTGAGTTTTTGTTTTTTGTTGAAAAAACTTTGCATAAATGTTCATGTCTTTCTCCCGTCTGAATTAATAGAGGCGTCTGCTAGCACTGGGATTTGGCTCTGCTTAAAATATCTACAAATATCGTCACACGAAAATTTATTTTAAAAATATTTTTACTATCCAAATCGCACGTCCTTGAGTCAGGCAAAATTAATATAATTTAACATAGATTTAAGAGTCTCCCTTGGTGTCATAAACAAGGAAAACGTGTCAATAAAAACGGCAGTTAACGATTCTCATGGTCAGTAACACAACGAAATAAAACGACGGTAAGAGGCTATGCAAGATTCTATTAAAATTAACATATTATGGTCACGGGCTGGCCGTCTCGAGCGTTTTAATAACAGCATCATGCAAAACGAGGGGGCGCACACGCATCACGAACCGCTACACACACAGGAAAAAGAACTTTGACCTAGAAAACGAATGAAATTGCATTTAAACTCACCATGGTTATAACCACTTTTTTTCTTTTTTTTTCTTACTCTAGCCTTCCTCGGGAGGTGGTAAGGGTTATAGTGGTGGGGACGAGGGTCCTTCTAGATGGCTACTTGCCATATGCTGGCTCACGAGTGTCTGTACAAGAACTGACCATCGGCAACGACGAAATCACGATTGCACATGATCAGTATGTTTCTGAAATAATCACCGTTTTAACCGTTTAAAATTACTTGCTGCTGCTCCGTGTTGTGGTTTGTTTATTATTGTTTGCCCAGTGGGTTTGGTATAAGGGCCGGATTAATTTTTTATTTAGGTATTCTCAATTCTGCCAACACAACAGCACGACAGAATACGTGCACACTGTCAATTCGGCAGCCTTCAGTAACTATAAAACTTAAGGTGCTTGTTTCCGATTGATGTCTGTTTGTGTTCGTACTTAATATGAGAGCCTGGCACTTGCACATATCCCGCATAAGTACCGTGGAAACAAACTTGCGTTTTGATGGTAGCAGCAAATGGCTGTTGCAAACCATACTGTGCTAGGAACAAGCAGACACCCTGCCGTTGGTGCCGACATTCAAGCTCTTTTCACTTGAGATTTTATTTTGTGTTTGCTAGGTTTCAATAATTTCTGATTGAATCCATACATTCCCTTAACAACCCTAATGTGGGTGCAATTTATTTATTGTGCTCTGTTCACTGACCATGCCAAGAACGGCCACCATTGTGTTGACAATCTTTGTCATTGGGGGTTCCCTGTCACTCGTTGCACGCCAAACTATTGATTATCTTGGCAAAACACACCGCCCAGCTTTCAGTGAGCCCAATAGTTTTCAGTGCAGTGCCAGCTTAGTGGTCACAAGTTTTTGGAGCTCTTCCTGTGCTTAAAAAGAAGTGTGTTTAGGACATTTTTTTACTATAACTTTGTTATTTCTAGTCCTAGTTAAGTAACAACCTCTCTACTACTACAAATCTATATCTTTCTCACCAACATTATTTGAATTTTGTTGATAATTTTTAATTTTTTTCTGATCGTTCCAACGGTGCTAGCCTCATGTTTGTGCCGTAGCTCTCCAATCATCATCCTGGTTACAACAAGACGTTTCCGACATTAGCGCCGAATAGAGGTCGGTCTCATCAAGCCGTCAAGAGACTAATTTTGGTTTAGTTGCCCAAAGCCACATGTTCCTCACCACTGACCTTTATATCTGACCCCTGACCCCATGCAATTTGATTTGAGACTTAACTGAAAACGTAAGAATCGCATACCTGCTGAAAATCCACCGAAAAAAAAAAAGGTTGTCATTGATATGTTGATTTGATCCGACAAACAATTTAACCGTATTCGTACAGGGAACACTGACTGAAAAGGTTCTCTGACCTCCAGGGTCCACGTGCAGCTAGTCTTCACCGTCCAGTCGCTCAAGAATTTTGGGGATAACTACCCTAATTTCCCATTATTGATTGAGTAGGAGATAGATGACCTTCAAGCAGAATGTTAGCTTTAAGGTCTGATATGTTTCCATTGAGGAGAAAAATGACGTTTTCATCTCGGCCATTTTGTACAGGAACGAATGGGACCAGATTTAGTGGTGTGAAACCTATAGCGGCAGTGTGAAGATACTAGCGAACATAATTTGTGACCTCCACCTGACCTCGGTAATTAAATTTGATCTTGTCAACTTGTTTTTTCAAAACACCAGTGATACTAAAGCATCCCCCTGGCCTAGTGTTGTCTGTTGCAGAGCGGGGGGGGGGGGGGGGGGGGGGGTTCAGCGCAGGAGACTGCTCGAAGGCAAGGCAAGTAAGTGTGAATGGAGTTGTAAAACACCTCTAGTCTGGGGTGGTTTATGAAGTGAAATGTTAAAATGGACCGAGTCTTTGGCAAAATTCAGCAATCTGGCTTGTGCAATGTTTGGCCGATTAAATAGCCCATATATGGTATAAAAGATAGGCCATGACAACTTATGTGATGTACATGCCGGGTTTAACCAGTGATGGCGGCTCTTTTATCCGGAAAGTGCAAGCTATTTTGATAACATGTTAAATTGAAGTGTTTATCAGCTATAATAGGCCTTGGTGTGACATGCCTACTGCTTACAACCCCCCCCCCCCCCCCCCCCGAGTAACCCTCCCCGTATAATACCCTCCCTTATCTTCTCAAAGGCCAGGCATTATAAGGAGCAAAGAGTAGTTTTTTATTTCTGATCTATTCTTTAAAGGCAATGGAAAACAAAGTGTTTTTTGGTGATCCTATCTAAGAAATCTTCATATATAGCAGAATATGGATCTTTTAGGACAATACTATTTTGTTTATACACTTAATTAAAAAAACAACTTATTCTCATGAATGATCACAACCTGTGAAGGGGGTTTCAAATGAGACATGAAAGGCATTAATTTAGAAATCTGAGGTCTCTATAGTTAGAAGAGTGTTTAAGCGAAAGCACCTTTTCTATGGAAATTTGGAGGTGCCATGTTGTCTGTGGTCGAAATTTGAAGGCTTCACAAAAATGTCATAGCTGATACAATTAATTGTTTTGGGACTTCACAATAGACTGTTAAAGGCATTACTGTTAAAGAAACGTCAATGAGTCCCTATTATTGGGACTAAATAACGGCTTGTTACCAAAGTTTTTTACTCGTTGTATGAACGTCCCCTTACTGCCAAACGACGAAATCGGCGAAATTTTAATCACGGTGTCAGCTATTAACATCGGTTCACATGTTGCTTACCAAATGGTGGTGGCGATATCACGTGCTTTGGCAGCTGCAGAGACATTCAGTCACATGATGTAATCTATTCCCAACACGCAATACAGTGTGTGTAACACAATAAGGGTGCGGGCCGGTACGGCAGAGAGACTTCGTTTCTGGTTCTTCAATCATATCCCAAACAAACATAATAGCACATGTTTGATCATGGACAAACTACACTGAAGTACGCCCGTTTTCCAGAAGTTTTACGCTATTTTTCGATATGCAGTGGGATTGTAAAATACAATATAGTGGACACTATGGATGGCTGAGAGCTACTTACTACATGTGGAGCAGTTGCAGTTAGGTATTGAAACGGTAAGTTGCCGCAGAAATGACTTGCATTCACCCAAAATTGATTTTTTGTCATTGTTTCAGGCAGGCGGGAACAGCTTCGTAAGTACCATTACTTCGACCACTACGGAACAGCCACCTTTAAATTCAAAGGCCCCGCGACTCGGAAGATTTGAAATAGAATTTGTGGGTGTGTGTTACGGTAATTAAAAATAGTTCAACTGCACTAAAGAGTAGTCACCAAAATGGCCATTGGCTCAATTCCAAAATGTATGAGATTGAAACAAGGACTTTAATATTTGGTTTGATGCAGTACTATATATCACTCAGTAACCACTAGTCCTAGTCTAGGACATTCGAATCCATTTATCATTTGACATGGGCATTATCGAAAAGCTGATTCGCACGGACGGGTTACATGTTACTGTAACTTTAGTAGCAGTGGCCGAACAGGGGGGGGGCAGCGGGGGCAGGTTGCCCCCACTTGCGACTTTGGCGGGGGAAAAAATTTGCAACAATCATGCTAAATCAGCCGTTTTTTAGCCCTCTCTGGACGGGGAAAAATTGACCTTTTGACCCCCTAAGAGGAAAAATTTCCCCAAGACTGGAAATTTGCCCTTTCCAGAGCGGGCAGGCCGTACGCCAATGTTAGTGGCGATCCAAGTACACCTACGAAGCCGGTTTGTCTGAACGGGAACAATGGAACAAACTAATGTGCTCTTCCAAAATTACATTTAGCAAATACTTGCAGTTCCTAAATTAGAGCGGTAGTTAGTACTCCTCTCTCAGTAGCAATTCTGTGAATAGTAACTATGTCTTCTTATGTGCGTTTTAAAATGAAAAAATGAAGGAAAAGGAAATACTTACTGACACATGCTACAGTTCACGTTGATCAATGGTTGCATAATCCCTTGTTACTATCCGAGATTATAGAATATTTGCATAACATTATAGCTCCAAACAGAGCTTGATGAACGAATGTGTAAATTGCCAACAGGGATTTTGTAAACATGATGGCCGCTGCGCTGCGATAGAGCCGGAAGCATGGTAAGAGCCAAAGAAAATTGCTGATTTTTCCTTAACAAGTGAGTCATAGCAATGATAGTACTAACCGCACAGTGCCTTAGTAATTATTAATCCCTGTTGATTTGCTCAAAGGGGATATGTGAGTTAAACGTGTGCATGAATAGTGTTCTCTTGAAATGTGCTTTAGTGTGCTCGCTGAAACTGGATATTGCCAGCAAACGTATGTTGTAGACCCGGGGGATACAACCTAGGTTGCGGTACCGAAATACTGTAACTAAGTAATACCATGACTGCCGGCATTTGGCAGTTGTGCATAAAGCCTCACCGTTGTCGATTTTTTTCCCCGGGCCAGTGGGACGTTCGCTGTATTGATGAATGGGGAGTGTCTGGATATGGAGCGGTTTTGTCGGCAGTTTCAACTTTTAGGGTCGTACAGTCGCCAACTTTAATGCAAGTACATGGGTAAAGCGATCAAAGTATGAAATCAAACTAAAAAAAATGAGCCGCTATATAGTGATATCTGTGGAGGGTGAGATGTGGAATTAATTGTAGAGTCTCTGCTTGCAATGTGGTTAGGGTCGGTGCTTCTCTGGTGTCGGTAGGATGTCATTCCAGTCACCTTTTGCCGTGGGAGTCAACGAGTGGCTTTAGTTGGAAGTACTACGGCATTGTGATAGGTTTACCCCTTTACCATTTACCACCTGGCATTCCTGTATGTATGGTCTATATTTATGCTTTCTCTTATCTTTTTTTCTTTTATCTGTCCTCTGTGTCAAAAACATAAACTCACACAGGTGCTCAGTTTTCCTCATCCAGCATTATTATTTGTACCTAACTTTGAGTACAAATACCACTGCTAATTTAAATGTCCTGGCTAACTTCAAAGCAAACCATTTCCAATTTCATCAACATAGTCATTACCCCTAAGTTTTCCGTTTTTTGCAAAGTTGGGTCTCATTCCTTGCCGTGATCCATGCTCATGCAAGCGGTGATCTCCACCCAACCCTGCCCTATAACCAAAATATCTGTGTAACATCTGTGATACAGCAGCTAAATGGGGCCAGAGGGCGACGTGTGGCGATAATTGTGACGCGTGGTACCACATCGAATGCATGGGCATGTCCCCCCCAAGTTATTAAGCTTTACAAGATAGCCAATTTCATGGATTTGCCATAAGTGTGGCAGTGCTAATTATGCCAACACGTTTATTTTCTATGTCTCACTTGAATATGAGGAACCTTTTGGTATTCCACTTGGCTGCTTCCTCTCCTCAAGGAGGTATTGCTAGTATGACAAAAATAGTAATATTTTCTCTAGAACCAGTCACAGTGGTTCAGACAATCAAATTTGGGTAGAAGCAACACTCATGTGAGGGTTCTCGTGATAAAATAGGCCAGAGAAATCAAGCCAAAGGGGTTATTTCCCGTAAGTGTATTGGTCATCAACTTTGATGGTATCAGGGGTAAAGTCCGCTGACTTAGCTGAGTGTATAATAACTATAGCCCGCATCATCATTGGGACGGAACCATCTTGACCCAGGGTCTGTCAATATTACGAACTTTTCCCACCAACTTTCGTTTTCCGCAAAGATATGGAAGGGAGATTGGCAAAACCAGGTGGGGTGTCCTGATTGCATATCGTAATAACATTGTGGCTACACACGAACCCGACCTGATACTAATGTTGAAGCCGTCTGGATTACTATTAAAATTCGTGGTGGCAAAGAACTTGACAATCGCTCTTCTATAGGTCTAGAAGTGTTTGTAATTCGGCCGAGTACCTTTTGGGATGCTTTACGGTGAGTCCCTGGTAAGATCAGACCATATATACCAATGCGATTTGGTTGGGGGGGATTTTTTTCTCTTTCAATCTTTCTGATGTTAATTGGGATCTGCTTAGTGTTGATCCTGGTGGGGCCTATGCCAGTCTGTCCAGACATATTCTTTAATTGCCATTGGGGATTTTGGCCTGGAACAATTGTCCGGGGCCCGACTAGGGTCGACAATACGCTTGATCTCTTTTTCGTCTCAAACCCTACCCTGGTTGATAGTCGTTTATTGTCCCTGGACATGGTGACCATGATGGTGATACCAGTTATTGTCCATAACACTAACCCAATTTATCAGGGGGCAAAAACCACATAGGGTGTTTATGAACCATAAAGCTGACACTGAAGCCCTTAAAAATCATCTGGCTGATTGGTCCAAAGAGTTTGTTTCAGACTCCACATATGCATACGTCTGTCAACTCAATGTAATGAGTGTTTTCAATCTAAAATTGAGTCCGCTATGGAGGAATTTATTCCGTCCAAAATGGTCTCTAAACGTACGCCTGAGCCCATGATAAATATAAAAATCACATGGTTTGCACAAACGCAACAAGGCATATAACCGTATAAGAGGTTTACAAATTCAGCTAGCTTTGGGGGGGGACAATTTCTCGAAACTGAGGAAGACAGTGTCCAAAGAAGCCAAAATGCATACAGGCGACATATTCAATCAGTGTGTTCTGTCTCATCCAAAGGTTCTCATTTATTAAAAGCCCAAAATTGACACAATAGGGATACCAACACTAAAAGAACAATTGCAGACTTGTAAGCGACAACAAACCAACGCCGATATTTGAACGAACAATCAGTTCTGGTTTTTACCATGAAAATTCACAATTTACGCCATGACGCAGATGTCTAGTAACCTCCTATGCCGGATATCATCATATCCAAGGAAGGGGAGAAAAACTCCTAAAGGATCTTGATCCCAACAAGGCCTCCGGCCCTGACGGGATCAGCGCCAAAATTTTAAAAATAGCAGCCGAGGAGTTGCTCCAGCTCTCACTTTAATTTTCGCAGTATTCACTGACACTGGGGTCTTAACCTGACACAGGTCACGTGCAATACTCCCCGATTCTTAAGAAGTGTTGCCATGTCTCTCGCATCAAATTATCGTCCCATCTCCCTTACGTTCAGTCTGCCTCAAAGTCCTTGAACACATTGTTCATTCCATCAAATGCACCCTTTAACAATTCAAACATCCTAACCTGACAAGCAACACGGTTTCCGTCAAAAGCATTATTGCGAAACACGAACTCATTCTTACATACAAGACCCTGCATTTCTCAGGTTTCAGGTTTTCAGGTTTTTTCCATCTCATTGCACATACGTAAATATAATATTGTACAAATATTAAAATTTACATGAATTTAATAGAACAAAAGACTGATTTATGATATAAATAAGATTCAATATGCAAGAGATGTGGAAATTCCACTTAAAACGCAGGGCGTGGAATTAGTGGCACCCATGCGTAGTTACACATAACAACATAATTATGAAACTTAGTTTGAAAAAGGTATAAACATACAATCATACTTATAAAAACACACGGGGAAAAAATAAGTGTGCTGACCAAATTACATATTAGATTTGGGCGAAGAAAAAATAAGGAAAAAAACTTAATAATATGAAATAAGTATAAGTGACCCCCAAAAAAAAAAAAAATCAAACAAATAAGAAACATTACTCAGTGCAAATAAAAAGCAAGAGCTGTTTTTTTGAGAATTGCTTGTAAATAGCTAAGGATTGGGACTGTTTAAGACGGTCATTCCAATGAGTTTCCATAAAAGGCTCCTTGGATCCTAAGGTGTTTTCAGCAAATCTGGTGTTTGTCTGTCTAACGTACACGTCCTTAGATGATCGGTGTCCCCATAGGGATGGATGATTTGTCTGGTCAGGAAAAATGATCATCTAAGATTTTTGGAGGAATAGGTTATGATGGAATTTATACATAAACTGGGCAGTCAGAAAGACGTAGATGGTCTGAATTTTTAAGCGTATTCATGGAGGAGAAAAGAGGGGTTCTGTATGGGCTAACCAAGTGAATTAGGTACGACATTTGATAACACACTGGGTGGAGAAGTGTTAGCAGTAACTGATAGCCATGCATACTTGGGGGTTATCAATATCAAATAAAATAAACTGGAAACACACATACAGGAGATAATTTCCAAAGCCAACCGTTCATTAGGCTTCATAAAGTCGTAACCTATATTCTGTAACCAGGCACAAATGCAGTAGCTTATAAATCACTTGTTAGACCATTACTGGAATACCGCCTTGGCAGTCTGGTATCCTTACACTATTAAGAACATAACCAAATTAGAAGCCGTTCAAAGAAGGGCTGCACGTTTCATTATGCACGATTATACCACTGCAGGCAGTGCCACTAACATTCTAACTGAACTCAAACTGGAATCATTGCAATCAGAAGCTCATACTCGACTTTTGCATTTTTCAACACGCCAGACTCTGTCACCTATCACTGCCCATAGGAAACCTTCTGCAGCCAGGCTCTGTGACAATCACGTCATTCACATCTTAACTCCTATTCAATCATCAGAACTCAAAAAAGACTGTTTAAATATTCCTTTGTTCCCCAAACAAGTAAGGAATTGGAACAATCCTACCATAGTCACCTCACCATCTAACAGATCCAGAATTATTTTAAAACGCCATTCAACCCATTTACATCTACAGGAAAAACATACAGCAACTAAGCAGCACCTGCGGCAACCGTATCCCTCTCTCGGTGGGCTCCACCAGGGGCGTTGGAGAGTTCCCCATCAGTATCAAGTATCAAGTCCGATATGGTCCTTGTAATAGAAATCTGTATGTGTCCTTTGTCGTTGGCATCTGATGAATTCTAGTCTTGTTACTTACCTGTTCTGTTGTTTTCTGCTCTATGGAGGTACTGGTCTGCTTTAATACCAACTAGTCCTTTGCTGATTTTGTACATCTAGTCAGTCTAGATGCTTTCCTTCTTTCTAATAGTGAGTCCCATTCCAAGTCTTCAAGCATGGAGGTCATTCTAGACGTTTTCCTATAGTCGGAGACAGCGAACCGAGCAGCTCGCCTCTGGATTGCCTCGATTTTAGAGATGCCTTTCTTTGTATACGTGTCCCAGACGGAGCTGCATATTCGAGAGGGGTCTGACGATAGTTTTTGTAATCTGTACTTTAATAGCTGTTTGACATGCACCATAGGTTTCTTTTGATGAAGCCAAGAACTTTGTTAGCTTTGTTTGTTATTTGGTCGATATTTAGCTTCCATTTTAGGTCTTCTGCAGTCTCAACTCCAAGATAGGTGATTTTCTACTTTTCGAGTGTTCTCCACAAACAGTTGAACATAATTTTTGGTGGATTATTCTTGTTTGTTATTTGCATGATCTTACACTTAGACGGGTTGAATTTCATTTTCAAGGTGTATGCCAATTTTCAAGTATGTCAGGTTTGTTGGAGAGATTTGAGTTCTTTTATGTATTTCAAGACGTGTATAGTACGCAATCATCTGCGAAGAGCGGACTTGGTTTTCCACATTCCATGGTACGCACAAACGGGAGTTGGAAGTACTCTAAGTCACTGGAAACGACCAAACACTAACTTATGTACAAGAGGATAACACGTTACAGTATCAACGGTGAAACTGGTAATGAGAAGAAATGACCCAGAGCTAAACATAGGCCCGGTCACCCAAAACAGGAGGGCAATAACACAAAAGGTGGGAGAAAAGGCATAATAATATAAGAGGTCTTATGCTCATACTAAAAAAACACTAGAGTCATTGCTTCAAAGTAACAAACTGATGAGTTACGTCCAAGGCACAAAATGATGGCAAAAGTACGCTAGTCCAGTTCAAAGGACCAAAGGTTATCAAAAACTTAAGGCCTTCCAGGGTAGACTACCTCCAGCTATTGGGATTATTCTGCCCTTAATTAATAAAATAACGCTCTTTGGAACACAACTAATCCAAAGCGAAATCTTCAAGGTGCTTAGGAAGTTTACGCTGACGTCCAGAACGTCCTTTCAAGCTATGGGGTGTCTGTCTCTAGGTTTCCACTATTCATAGGGCTGCAGACAGATCAATATTACCATAGCTCCTAACTGTTGACGATCCTCCATCTGCGGCTTTCGGGTTCTTGGGTAGTACTAGTAACTAGGTGAGATCTTCTGTAGAACTGGCTGGTAAGATAGTTCAATGGACATAAGCGTGTGAGTCGGGGCTTTGGCATGGGCCAACATAGATGTCCCACTGTCTGTGTCAGACTGCAGCTGGGGATTATCCAAACGATTGAGTTGGGTTTGCTCAACTGACCTTGGGACCTTTTATTGCATTCTGACTTTTTGATACATACGAAGTATTTCTCAACTGAGTCCAACAACTTGGGACGTACAAACCACATGGTCCTCTGACGTAATTTGACCAAATATCTGTTCCCGGCCTTGATTTGTCGCGGTCTGAATACATGTACACTAGGTCACCGACTTCCACTGGTGGTGGGGGCCACGATCCTAAGGTACGTGCCTGTTGCCTTTTCTCACATATGGGGGGGGTGGGTTTTTTTGGCCTGATCGGATCTGATTTGGGACTGGATCATCTGTGGTCAAGAAAGGTATTTGCTGGTTTCGTGAACTGACCCGTTGAGACTCACATCTCACGTGACGAGAGACCGCGTGACCTAATATGAGAATTTAGACACAGCTAGTGCGAGTGTAGATCGTGAGAGGGGATACAGGTCCGCCCAGTGGGTCCTGGCATAACAGTTCATCCTCTAATCCGCGAACTGCCTCTCTGCTATGGGGATTCTTGTTTACAGGATTAATTCTTGACGCGTCCACCCTCAATGCTAATGCGATATTGCCTGAGGAGCTCAACAGCGCAAAGGCGTTAAAAACCGGTGCGGGATCAGTACGAATGAGCAGCCGTGGCCCATGCCATTTGACGCATTTCTATGCAGAGGCAGATCAAGGCATCACGAATCGTTGCATGCTGTTTCGTTTTCCACAAGGCACGACGTGGTGAAGCCGTGGTTTTTCTCCCCGCAGAATGAGATCAACTGCGGTTACGCTTAAGGACATCTGCCGAAAATGAGACGCCAACAGCTTCAGGAGTATCTCCTGTGGACTGCTTATCAGAGTGTGTGTAGTGTTTCGAGGGATGCAACAGTGATGACAGCTGGTGTCACCTGCTCAATAAACTTGTCCATGTCCAAGGCGTGGAAAAATCGGGCGGTCCCATAGAACTTAGCTGGTGACGACTGGTATGGTCTAACTGAATGTGCAGGGCGGTAAGGAGGCCATTCAGAACTTGCTAGAACAATAATATACCTCGGCGTGTTGGGAAATGCGGTCACGGCGGACGACCAGCAGACCATCCTTGGCAATGGAAGCAACTTTTAGGTCTGCGTTCACATCTTTGACTTAGTGGTCTTCTTTGATGGCTTGTGTGCCCTGACCAAGTGAGCATGGGTTCTACTTAAGTCAGAACATTCCAACTGACCTGGATGACCAACAGCTCTGCTGTGAACGGGAGCTTAGCCTTGCCTAGATGACTCTTGAGCAGAATGCGTAGGACGGTAGACTCCTCTTCTTGTTTAACAAAGCTGCAAATCTGGCAGATTGGGTCTGGGCAATCAGGAGCATTGCGCTGGCTAAAATCAGATGTAATGTTGGCTGATCCGAGACCAATGACGTAACGGTCCTTGATAACGGCTAACTGTGGACAAAAATGTGGACACCCGAGGACTGCGGAAAATGCTTCCACGGCAAAGCTTCTCAAAGGCCTGCACACATGGCTTATACTATCTTACGTATACCAGCATGTTGGTTTGGATGAATAATGAAAGGACTGAAGTGCTTGGTATATGCAGAAATAGACAAGATTCACTTCAAATGGTATCCCAGGTCTGTTGGCGTCCATTCAACTTGGCACGAAGAATCCAGCAAGGTGTGGTCTGCCATTGCGGGTTATATAAAAAGTTGAACCAAACTTCTCTTGACAGCCATCAGTAACAATCCAAAGTTGTTCATCTGTTCGTGGAAGTGTGATAGTACGTGTGGAGTTAGGGCAGCTTGAGCAGACTTGAAGGCAGCAGAGAGATCATCAGACCATGTGATTTTGTCTTGTGTCTGGCGGCCTGCTACCACCACGTCATCTAATGGGGCCAAAAGTCTATCACACTCAGGAATTACGCGAGCCAAGACTTTGAATGCACCAATGACGATCTCCATCCACAACCGACCTTTTTTCTGGGTGTGCACACCTGGCAAAGCGTATCCCACGGTTGGACTGGCCTGAATAGTTCCATTGGACCAGATCCAACCTAATAGAACAGTACTCTTGGGACAAATTACCGTCTTGGATGCAGAAATACGCAGATGACATTTGTACAGGAATGCAGAACTAATCTCCAATTATGCAGTTCAACTTACAATGGTGGTCACCAAACCGCAGTACAAATGCTCAGCAGCTTTGCACCACACCCTTCGCTCCCGGAGATCACCGAGAACACGGCACATTAGCCTCGTCAAGTGCTAGTTCCGAACCAGCATACCCTTGCGGATCTTGGTGTATAACACGGAACGTCACGAATGAGTAGCTACACCACAGTATTCCATAGACTGGCGAAGAGGGGGGAATCTGGTAGAAGGCACTGGTGAGGGCAAGTGTTGCTATAAGGACTTCCATTAGCAATCTATGTAGGTATAATCCACATCAAGGCATAAGTGAAGGCTGGGGTTTTTGCTGTACCTTCCTACATCGCGAATGCAGTACTAAACGAAAACCGCCACTGGGCTTCTTGATCAAGAATGAGGGGTTGAGGTACGCAACTGCAATACCGACATCTCCTTGGCCGTGCAAAACCCCAAATTTCAAGCTCATCAAACTTGTGTTGCAGTTCCTGGAGTTTATCATGGATACTGGGAAGTCGGCTTTGCGTTGTGGTGGCTGACTGGGCCCTATTAACAACAGCTTGAAAGGGCCGCAGTGCCCATTGTATCCAGGTGAATGTAGGGTCAAAAAACTTCATCAAATTCTTCATGGAGAGCACTAAATTTGGATTTGCGTCCGGGCTCATGTGTGATCTGGATCCAGAGGGACACTAGCAGAGTGTACTTTGGGAGGAGAGGCTTGGTGTGGCAGTGCTTGATTCCTGCATTGGAGTCAGTTCTTTAGTGGCAGGGTGAAGGTTAAGGTAAAACTGCCAACGGCTTTGCAAACTGCTTGTGTCGCCTAAGGATGAGTGGCTCGCTGCTGTTATTGGGGATGCGGACTCTTTGCCAACAACACTCTGATGGACTTGGACAGGGCCATAGCTGGTCTGATCGGAGGGTCTTGGCAACACTAGCACTAGCACAACACGGTGTTCGAAGCAAAAGTGGAGTCGCCCTCTGCTACATCTTCAGGAAAAAGATCCCCTTCCTGTATTCGCCAGGCCATACAGTAGTGCTGTGGGATGGTGCACGCAGAACATGAGCTCGACGTACGGTTGGTGCTTACAGAACCTTCTGTTGATCCGTACGTGAATATGGTGCCATCACTCAACTTGATCTGCTGATTTGCAGGACGAACTGCGACAAGACAGGGATCGTTCAGCTTCATAAATGGGATTCTCCAATTACTGGAACATCAAGGCTTTCCACCACCAGACCAACTGAAATGAATTTGTGGCCGTCGCGATTGAAGGTGAGCGATGTTTCTCTCAACCACATCAAAGGGGGACTGACCATCGGCCTGGCGGGCAGACTGGGTGCTCTTGCGACTTTTTTGCACCTAGGGATCGAACTGTAGATTTGCGGATGAATTTCCTGTGGCCCACTATCAATCGGGAGACGCACTGCAACTGATGGTCACAGAAGGTGTCCCCAATAAGGAAACATACCAGTCTGAACACGTACGGCAGTTGATGGCTCTGACACCTGCACCTGGGAATCATCCAGTTCCCCCCCCCCCCCCCCCCCCCCCCCCAAAAAAACCCCCCCCCAAAAAGCCCCGGCCCCCCCCCCCCCCCCCACCCCCCCCCCCCAACCCAACCCCCCCCAAAGGAAAAGAGAAGAGAAGCAAACCAAAAAACCCCCCCCCCCCCCCCCCCAAAAAAAAAACCCCCCCCCCCCCCCCCCCCCCAAACCTCGGGGTGTTCGCCGTCGATGAGGCACAAGTCATATGTGGTTGATCGGCATCGATTCACAAGATGTGGACACTTGACGAGCTCTCGCGAGTACTTGCGTCTTGCGCGGGAGGTTGGGAGGCATTCGCTAAGGAAGTGTTGAATCACAACGTCCCCCCGCTTGCACCATGGACAACTACTTTGTAGGTCTGTTAGGCTGACTCTCGCGTGTGTGAGACTTTTTGGCGGCACTCCCTTGCGGGGGAATTGGTGGGCTGGTGTGACGGTGCGCTGCTCGAGCTCTTCAAGGTGTGAAAGCTCCTCTATGTGAGTCCGAGGCCCTGGGATTTTTCTGGTTTGGATGAAGCAAAGCGTGCGTGACCGAAGTTCAGTACCTAGCGTTGCTTGACGAGTCCCCCGGCGTGGAAAGTCGCTATGGATCAGACAAAGCCATGTCAGGACGACAAGTTCTCTGAGTGAGGGATTAAGCTCCTTCGTCTTCGGTAATGGCTTGACCATATGATGATTTTCCACCACCCGGCAGATGAGATTATCCTTCAACAAATGCCATGATGCGCTGATAATTATCCTCAGGGCGTTCATCATCATTGAGGCGTATTGCTGCAAAATCAAGGAAATACCTCCGGTGGACTGGCATCCATAATGCAGCCGAATTGATTGCCAATGTCATTGATGCAAGTGCCTGTTTTTTCACATGTAATTGCAGATATAACTGTCAATAGTTGGCGATTTTGGCCTAGCATTAACTCAGGCATAGCACCTTTCTGTTGGGGCAGTAAGGCGCTTTGCCGCCTCGGGGACCTGATCCCATCATTTGTGATCCACATCAGGGGGGATGCTTTGTCTTTGTCTTCTCCCACTTTGTGATCGGCAACAAGGAAAGTAAGCAAAGTTAGGATCAAGGGACAAGTGACTGAATGTTATGCTTCCAGCTTTCAAATGATTCACAGTCTCATTTTTTGTTAAGAGCACTGTTTTGGGCACGGTGTGTGTTGCCATCGTCTATTGAAGTACAATTTCCACTCTTGCAAGAATGCTATAAGTCAGTGTATAACCACGCGACAGTATCAGTCTGGCTGGTCGATCACCTGCTTGTGAAATCCAAAAACAAAGAGTTACATTGTCTTTTGAAATCACTGGTATTCCCATGTTGGATTTCTGCTGTATACTTCAGCTGAGATGCGTGGAACTGAATCCCGACGCTGCCACTGACCCAAAGGGAGTTGGAGGAAGACTCTAAGTCCAACTGGATAAACACCAAAACACTAACGTATTTACAAGAGGATAACAACGTTCCTGATTATCAATGGTGAAACTGGCACCTTGAAGACATATAAACCAGATCTAACATAGACACCTTCACCCAACAGGGAGGCACTAACACACTGCGGATCATTGTAATGAAAAACGAACACAAAGCCTAGCAGGCCAGATAAACTGTGCCTTGTGGACACTGATGTCACAGTTGTGGCAGTTGATGTTTCGCCATCCTACGACTAACCCGAGGAACACGTCTGGTTCGAGTCACAGAACCATTTTAGAAGTGATCCACGGATCCCATAATACTCTAATTTCCTAAGTAGCCTTTCGTGGGGCACCTTGTTGAATGCTTTAGCAAAATCGAGGATGGCCACCTGTGTAGTTTAACCATCCTCGATATTCGAAGCGTGTCTTTTTTTCCGCTCCCCATTTCCATGCAGTTCCTATTTCAACTTTTCCCTGAAACCATTTTACACTACAATGCACATCTCCTGCCTTTAACAACCTAGGATAAAAGTGCTTTGTTCAGACAACTAGATTTGTCAATTTTATTGTCTACAATTTCTTCATGGTAGTTATATACTACACAGCTACCACCCGAGTAGACATGATTATACCCATCCCACTAGACGTAACTCACCGGCCAGTGATTCTGTGTTTTTTTGCCACATATACAGATAGTGTACATACACACGGCGGCTGTCTGCACTGTCAGAGTACAGGACAAAAGTTCTTGCCAAAAATTGAGTGGTTCACTCAATGTTCACTCGAGTGGGATTTGAGCGGGATATGAGTAAGCTTTAAACAAAAAAAGTTGAGTGGGACTTTATATTTTTAGCTGTGAGTGGGTTTTGAGTGGATTTGAGTGAAGTTTGAGGGGTCAGCCCAATTTGCGCACCCGCGCACGTCCTGCACCCAGTTTTGAATTCAGCAGCCTTGACGGAATAAAGTACAGTATCAACGTGCACTTTTAATTCCGTCAAGGCTGCTGATTCAACTGGGAGCAGCCTGCAGTGGTTGCGCAAATTGTGGCTACCCCGATTTGAGTGGGATTCTGTATCTTTCACCCAAGTTCACGTCAAACCCACTAGTGGGCTTGGGCAAGTCCTTTTCTGTCAAGTCTGTACTACATGGCTACAACCGGCTCTCACGCATGCAGTATCTCAGTGGCCAATTTTAATTTTTAGATATTTTTTG
>JAMKCH010021215.1:0-22042 GCA_023653785.1 Ophioderma brevispina | reverse complement strand
TGGTATTATCAATAAGTTGAAACATTACATTCCTGAAAAGATTCTTTTCATTATATTGTACCCTTATCCTGCCTTATATTAATTATAGTGTTCTTGTCTGTGGGAATCATGCAAAATTTATTTGTGAAAAAATCTCAAATTACAAAAATGGGCTCTTAGATCATGTCAAATAGTCACGATAGAAGACCCTAAACCCCCTATTTCACGTATAATATTCTTAATGTCTATGGTGCTTATAAATTATTAGAGTTAGGAGTATTCAAGTTTAAAAACAATCATACAACTAAATGACCAGTTATTTTCATGACTATTTTATTAAGCATGCCGATGTACATGACCATCACAAAAGAAATGACAATGATTACTCAATTTGCAAGAATAAGAAGATTCGCAGAACAATCAGTAAGACCTCACGGGCCATTCTTTGGAATTCCGTTAATTAAAGTCAGAGATATAAAAAAACTTAAGTACAGTAAAGCATTCAGAAACTCAATGGAAGTCAACTCTTCTAAAATCTTACACTAATTTCTATTTCTCTGGGGCAGTAGTGTCTTGTGTGTTGGTCATAACCATGGAGGTGCTGTGGTACTGGTAAGACTTTAAAAGTTTACTAAAACGACTCTATGGTCGTACCGTGTTTATTCAATAGGCTTTTAGTTTTTTTGTATGTACCTTGTTATTTTATTTCAGGGGTTGATCGTTTTCGGGCATATTGGCCTTTGATCATCTCCTCCATTTGCATGTTGCTGTCAATTGTGTAGTTAAATGATTTGGAAATAAAGATTGATTGATTGATTGATTGTTCGTTGTGGTAACACGTACAACATAAACGCGGTGTTTTTTTATAACGAGAAATGCAAAAAATGGCCCCCCAGTCATGGAGGATGGTGATGTATGCGCCCCGCCCACGGCGTAGGGGCGATAATAGTCGCCCTCGTATTCGTGTATAGCAAATCTCAATAATTATTAGCCCCATCCTCAGGATCTATCCTGCCACACATGTATTTTGGACAGGAAGATGCTCCTGCCACAGGCAGTATGTTGCATTTAACAGATGTTAAGACGAGGCTATAGCAGCACATGCACTAGCCCAGAGCAGGAAGTCTGCTCTCTGCTTTTTAAGATCACATTTTGGACAACTCCAGCCAACACCTATGTCCTTCTCTCTTTCATTCATCCATCCAGGTGTTCTGATGGAATTCTACCCACCCAGTGTTGAGGGAACAGCTTCAGCGCCTCAGAATGCCAAGGCTTTTGATGACCCAGTATTCCCAGCGAATGCCATGAAAGCTACTGATCCATCAGCCACAGGCACTTGTTGGACAGCAATGGCGATCCACAAATTGCTGAATACCGTATGTATGCAGTATAGTGTCAGAAGTATGCCAAGAGGCCTGAAGGCTAATTCCATCTGCCTATGACCAGGGATACCATGACACGATGGTTCGCAGGCTTGGCCAGCGATTTTGTGTCCACGTGTGTCTTTGTTTGATGACGCAATCGCTAGATCCGGGACTTGGTGAATTTTGTTCACTCAGTACATTTTGTACCATTAGGGTTAAAAATACAAAACGAACAAAAAAGAACTAAATTTGTGCCATGTTCAATTTGCAAAGAAAACATTGAATATTAGTGTCGACGCTTCTACTCGTGCTATTCTTGATATTAAATTACAACGAAAAGTAATTTAAAGACATACACGACATACATTTACACACAAAAAGCCAGAAATATACTTACTGCGAGCTGCGCAGTTGTGGTAAGTGTATAAACTTGTTTTTGTGTAATGTGTCTAGTCACAAAGGAAAGGTTTTTCACATGGGAGTAGAGGGATATAGGTGGTATTTTGTGGTTTATAAAAGTCACAGGAGCAGAAACACAGAAGCAGCATGTAAACGACACATAAAATGCAGCTGTTATTTAAAAAAGGCACAAAGATATGTTCGTGTCACACGGGCAAAAAGGCACACCTATAGATGAGGTGACATCAATATTTACAAACACAAGTTAGCACCTGGTCTACTGACCTGTTAGAGGTGCGAAGAATATGCCCATACAGTTACAGCATTCAATAGCCTTATCACGCCTGATATCAACTCATCTTCCTTCTCCCCTTTATCTCCATTCCCTACATGCATTGTAAGACGTCAATCTTGAATTAGCACCTCTTTTATGTGCACATATAATTTCCGAGTTTAGTTTCAACTTGTTTTGGTAAAAAAGATCTGCATAATATATAGTTTGTTTCTCAGTGAAATATAAAAATTGTCATTTATAGATGTCACTTAATGGTCCGATTTCACTATAACGCATTGCAGCGTTAATATCAAGCTTCAACTCGCTGGTAACGCCTTCCATATATCCTGCCTAAATAGTAATCTTCATGAATGAAATCAATATCAAACACCCAATATTTATAGTAAATCCAATTAATTGAGCTATTCCCAGCTTTTCAACATTCTTGCATTACTGATTTTTTGCTATTGGATGCCGGAATTTTCTCAACTTTGACGCTATGATAGCTTGCATTATTCAGTATGATGTTGGACTCTTTGGTATTATTGCAAGTGACTGTGTTCCCATTCATTCTTGGAAACGTTTAGCCAGAATGAAATCAGGTTATTTACTGACTGCAGAATAAATGTGACGCAATTTAACCCCACAAACTGAATGTGGCCCAAATTTTACATAGAGTACATTATGACCACAAAGAGTGTTCAAATCAGCAGTCAAGCTTCCCCTTCCCAATTCGCGGCTCTTCTGCCAGTTCTTTCTTTAAACCCCAGTTCAAGTATGTTTAAGTTTTATTTTTTATGTTAAGACCTATTAGTGGGGATTTTGCCAGTTCTTCAGCTTCCGAGTCCATAAAATTGTTTCAAAAACCAGTTCAGAAGACAATCTGTCCCCACCCCATGAAAATATCTGGTTACTCTATGCCACTGTCCTAAGAATCTGAAAAGGGAACTAGAGTTACAGTAAAGCCCCCCCCCCAATTTTTTAGTTTTTTGAAATTTTTAATTACTTCTCCCTCCCTCTCTGCCCCCCTTCCCTTCCCCCCCCCCCCCCATGAAAATACTGGTTATGCCACTGTCTAAGAATCTGAAATGGGAATATATGTTAACTTGGTATCCTAAGGTGGAGTCTAAAAAGTGCAATCAAATTTAGGACTTTTAATGGAAAATTCCTGAGTCATATTCAACAAATGTAACTATTATGTGAGATGTTAGTGCGGTACCTCACGTTGATGTTTGCCAATGACCCAATGAACCTCGACCGTTGCCGTTGAAACGTGAAATGATGACAACGACCAAACCTTGAAATTCAGTGATTGAGGCGTGCGTATGCTCCGGTTTTGGCAACGAGAGATTTCAGTACAGTGAAAAATTCCCCCAGTGAAAGGATTAAGATGAGAATTATAATTTTGGGCTTCAAACATTGTGAAATTCTAATTTTCATAGGAACAAATAGTAAATTCAGCTATGTTTAATTGAAATAAAGCATATCAAAAGTGCCCTTTGTTTGCACTTTCAATTTTTTTGGCCATTTCTGTAGCCAAATAAGGTAAGAACAAAAAAATCAGGGAGTCTTATCTCTATGAAAAATACTATATATAAACACAATATAGGCACTGTTAAAAATGTTTTCCTAATTTTACCAGACTTTACGTTTAAATTACGGTAAACCAACAATATTGAATAATCTTCACGCTTTATTACATATACCTACATAAATTACAATTGTGGAAGCAGAAGAAAAGGTAAATAAACAGTGGCCTAAAAAAAATAATACTACCACATTTTTGAAAAAGTAAGTATTATACGCTGACATGATTATATTTTCGAATTATACGATCTTTTGGAACTTAACTTGTTTTTAATGTAAGAATACGAACTACGAACTCGTTTTACAGATAAAAGGTGTTAATTAACGTCGTTAGTAGTAACGTTCATCAAAAAAAATGCGAAATCTTATTTTCCCTATTCATTTTTTAAAAATAGTTTTAAAAAACTATTTTCCTCCATTTTGTAGTATTATTTAGTTTTAATTTGAAAAAAAGTAGTTACACCACACTTATATATATTTCATTTAGATCTGCGAATCAGTAAAGTCAGGTAGTGTAGTGGATAAGGTGCGCAGGACTGTAATCTTAAGGCCCGGGTTTTCGCAGAATCTAGATAAAGGTATCAGTGTTAAAGTTTCTTATATGATGATTTTAATTGACAATTAGGAATATGTACATTACCATATAAAACAAAGTACATAAACTGTTTAAATCTTTATTTCTTCAGTTTCCCTTTTTTTATTGCCTTTTTTTCTCAAAAATTGTTTGCTGAAATTATAACTTTTTACAACCACGTTGGGTTGGGTAACGTAAATACAACGGGTGTATGATGCCATAAGCTACAATGTTAAAAAGTTGGCAAAAGTGGACAATTTTAAAAATCAAAAAATAAATATTATATGTTTTTAAAAGTCAATAAACCACAACAACGTCGAAAGTGAGATTTTTTTTACGCCGTTATTTACGTTCCATGCAATGGTTTGTATTTTTACGGCTCCAGGTATTTTACGTTCTGCATTGTAGTAGCGTCCCAGCTGCAGTCAAATGCCTGTTTTTAACAAATTTATTTGTAACATTGTGGATCCAAAAAATCTCTGGGACAGAGGACGATAAATAATGCTTGTGTGTCCACAGCCATCGACCTCTACACATGGATGCGGGCCTGCCGCACCGCTTGCATAGGTCGCCGATTGAAACCACAGGAAGTTGCATTTTGCCCTTCGCAATTATGGCTCACTTTATGTCCAAGATTAAAGAATTTGTATAACAATAGAACATCTGTGTGTGACATAATAGGTTCACCCAGCATGTGGATGCATTATTTCCCGCCACATGAGAGGGAAAAAGGCAACTTCCTGTGATTCAATCGGCGACTCAGACCCGCATCCATGTAGAGGTCAGTGGTCCGCACAATCGTTACACAATACTCTATGTGTCACAATCGAGTTATTACGAACATATTACGAAATTTCCTCGTGTGACCTCGGCCTGCAGTGTGGTCATTTTTTCATATCCTTTTTTAATAGGATTTGTGTGGGGACCACTGAGGACTATTGAAGAGACATTGTACCGTGCACCACTGCTGGTTTTACTGAGTCAGGATGTGCCAAATAACAATGGACGCTCAACTGAATCAGTTAGCGGTAAAGTTTACACCTACTCCCTTGCTGACTTCAAGATGTGGATAGTAATCGTACATTTGATAATGATAGTTGATAGTGTTTTCATGATGGAAACCTGGCAAGTAAGTGTTGGTTTGTAAATAACCTTTTTCAAATGATCCAATATATAAACATCCAAAGCAACGGTAACACTCCAAAACTTGAATAATACACCAACAATTCTGCATAGGCGGCAACCGGGGGAGGGGGGATGTGGGTATATACCTTAATATTGATGAGAGAAAGGGTGGTCAATAGATCATCCCTCCAATGTTGACATCCGTACATGTTGGTTTTTGCTAACAAAAGTAGTAACCTCATTTTTACCATCATAAAAAGCTTTAAAATGGTAAAAGTTCTGTGTGTGCTTCGTTCACATTTTGTTCTAATTGCAAACAATTTAGGTTTAAATGGCAAACTTATTAGCCGTGCTTCATTTTTCATTGTTTGATTGACAATAAAAAAAGGGCTTGAGAAAAAAATGTTGCTTCTTTGTTAAACATATCTAAAATTTCCCCCAGCATGCACTATTACCTTATGATAAAGTATGACCGCGTCATTAGGAGTCTAGGACCTTGACCTAATTTTCATTTTAATTTCCAGGTTGTCTACATCATACGATTGAAGGCTTCTTGCAATGGGGCAGATAATGGTGCAGAAGTGTCCCCTGCTGTGAGTGTTTGGATAAAGTAACCACACAGTAGTGGGTAAGGTTAAATGGGAATACCCAAAGTAAACAATAATAACATAATTTTAAGCAATAAGCCTTTTTTAAAAAACCGAAGTTTTTGTTTATGTCCGTGTGTGCGTGTGGCTTGCTATAGCATTGTTGTTGTTTTGTGGTGCGTGCGTGCGTTGGTGTGGGTTGTGTGTGTGTTGTGTGATGATGCACGAAAATGTGATGAAGTTTTCGGTTCATCTTGTTCCAATACCTTAAAGGCATCATTAAATCATCAAAAAAATTCAGATTTTTGCATTTTTTGTAAACAAGTATAGGTGTGGCAACATATCTGTAAGTGATAGTCCCAAAGACAACCCCTAATAAGACCAAATAGATAATTTAGTAATTATTTTCGTTATTCGGACACTCAAACAAGGACACATAAATTGAATGGAAATTTATGTCTTTGAACACTACTGTTTTCTTCCTCTGGTGTAATTTTTTTCGCAAATGTCCACCTTTAGGACCACAAACTGGAGTCCTATTTGATTCCAAAATTGAAGCTAATTTTTACCTCAAGATGACAGCAGACAGTTCAGCTTTCAAGCTCATGTGGTATCCAAAATATTATAAATCCTGACTCTATGTACTACACCGATCTACCATTATTGCAGGTCATAACTAGCTATAATTTCTAGTTACTTGCTACTGGCTGGAAAATTTAACTTCTGGCCAAGTTCTCCTTATATACACAATATTTCACAGCAAGTATTTCCTAATACCTAAAAATATTACCATATCATCATGCATAAACATAGCCTAACACTGACAAATTGGAACTCACATAAATAACATCTGCATTTAATCATCTTACGTTAATGATATCATGAAAAACTACCTATTTTTGCAAACTGTTTTGATCTCAAAGCCTAAACAAATTTTGGGGAATCCTGATCATTTCTTGCATAATCTCTATTTGCTAAATACCACCTGTATCATCTCAATATAGCAATAGGGGAATTCCATTTTCATAAAGTACTTTTCCCGTGAGAAATATTTTCTCTAGTTAAAAGACTAATATGAGCATGTGGAACATGGCTTTGGTGTGAAATTGCTATAAATATTTTAGTTCAGTGATTCAGATTCTAATTTGGTATACTATTTTTGATACGAGTAACTATGTTGGTATAGATGTAGGAGTTCAATCAGCTCACTTTGGGTCATTTCTATGAGAGTCGGTCCCTAAATTTACTAATCTGATAAATTTACCGATCTACTTTTAACGTGCAATCGGATCCTATTTTCTCATTTTTTATGCTGTTAAAGGTTAAATACCACTAATTGTAACTGGGTGATGATTTAAATAAGATTTTAAATAAGACTATTTGTAGGCCATCTGAAAAAAGGCTGCTTCAAAATACCAAGTGATGTAGAAAATACCAAATAATGTAAAAAATACCAAGTATTGTAGAAAATATGTGAAACTTTCAGAATATGTGTTCTCATCAATTCATCAAAATGTATCCACTCTCAAGCAAAAACATTCATGCACACAAACGCACACACACACACACACATTCTCACATACACACACTCACACGGAAAACACTAGTGCATATGTAACACGATTACATTGAATGAAGTGGACGTGCCTTAGAACTGATACAATGTCTTAAAAACCACTAACTGGAAGATCCTATAAGTGTGTTCATTTAATGTTTTGGCAGGCGATTCCGATACCATGGTAACATCAACAGACGGTGGTGATGTCAGTGCTGGTTCGTCAAGGAGAAGGAAGAAGAGGGCAGATGGGACAGCACAATTTGAATGGAGTGTTACAACGACAGGAGGTATAATGAAAGTAATATTTTAATGTAAAAACAAGTCAGCATTTTAAATGAGCAATGTGCGGGGCGATTCCTAGATCTAAGGATTTTCTATTTGAATTTACACAAAAGGCATAACAGACTAACGCCTTGCAGGGCAACGAACGGTTGTTTATCTCTGATAATAAGAAAAATAGAACCTTTCTGGTGATATAAAAATGCAAACTACTTGGCAATCGGAACACACACCTTTAATAAAATAGTATGAAAATCACAATCTTTTCCAAGTTTTATGCAACATTTTCTGTAAGAATGTTCAGACAAGTCTATCTCACCTAATTGACTTTCATATTACATCCTTTAAAGGCTGACTCAGAGATTTCCCGATGAGGGCGCACTCATTTTTTAAACAAATCGTGTTTTTGCATATACATATTCATAAAGAAAATCACTATCCTATGAGCTCCTATGGCACTGTTATACTAGGCATAAATGTTTACTGCATGAAAACGAAACATCCGATTCATCTCTAACTTTGGAATTAAGAAATATAGGTTACTATCTTTATTTGTAGTTGTCTATTTTTAATTTCTACACCAAAGTATTATATTTCGAAATCTCTGAGTCAGCCTTTAAGTATGTATTTGTCATTTCATTAATAGTCTCAAAAAGATAAATCAAAGTGTAAATAGGTGCAGCTCTGCATCTAATATTATAGGTTCTATTTTTATAAATTCATAGTAAAGGCTTGAAGACACCCCAATTTAGTTGAAATTATGCCAGGCATACTTAGTGTTAGTTACTTCATCGGTAATATCATTTATCTGACAGGTCTAGCATCAGGACAATCTCTGCTGGTTGGTGAACTGACTCAAGTAAATATTGAGACAGAGTTTGTCTCAGATATAACAAATGAGTACACGCCATTCATATCTAACCCTTCAGTCACCTTGCAAGAACAACAGAAGGTGTCCAGAGAACTCCAGAATAGGTAAAGGAATAAACCCCCAGAATAGGTAAAGGAATTACCCCTGGCCATTAGAAATTCTTCATGTTGTGTATGAGTTAAATCGTCATCCAACATATAGTGTGAAATACTGTTACATATTATTTGCTATTGTTCAAATATTTTGCCAGTACATTATTTTTGGTCGCTTTTTGTGTATGTTTGATTGCCCGTTAAATTCTTATCACCCGATTCTGCTCAAACCACAGTACTACTATACTTTGTTCATTACCTAATAGGCAAACATTTTTCGGTTTGTCCGCGCGTGATGTTGGTTCTGCGTAACACTCACGCCTCTCACCACAAGCGTGCGCTGCGCGTACATCGCACAACTGTGTTTGCTGCGGTATTGTTGCTTGTAGATGCGCCCGCATTATTCTATATCAATTCGCGGTGTGAATGGTCTTGCCTATTTGGTGATGGACAAAGTATACTCACAATTTTAATTCAATATATTGGATTATCATTGATTTATATGCGTTTGTAGTTACTTATTATTTTCGTTCAGATTTCAAATTTTATTGCATACTTGTACCACAAACTCATTTGTAATTCCCCCTTCCTTGAAGAATCATATATGAATGCTTGGTTTATTTGCCTTGTACTCATAACTCTACTCCTGTTACTCTCGTCTGTTTTTATTATTTCATGTGTAATAGTATTTTGCTTCGAGCAGACCATGATGCTTTTTCACTTGATTTGCCACGTAGCCTACAGGCTTATTAATCATGCTTTTATTTCCCGCTCATTCTTTAAATTTGTGCTCACCAATTATTAATTCCATATAACATCATTGTCTGCTTTTGCATGGTATATGTGATTTACTCCCGTTATTATCATCAATTGCCCCTGGCCATTAGTAATTCTTCATGTTGTGTGTGAGTTAAATCGTCATCCTACATATACTGTGAAATACTGTTACATATTATTTGCTTTTGTTCAAATATTTTGTCAATACTTTATTTGTGGTCGCTTTTTTCGTGTATGTTTGATTGCCCGTTAAATTCTTATCACCCGTTACTGCTCAAACTACAGTACTACTATAATCTGTTCGCTACCTAATAAGCAAACATTTTTCGGCCTTTGTTTATCCGCGCGTGATAGTAAATTTGTTTTACACGCGCGCCTCTCACCACAAGCGTGCGCTGCGTGTACATCTCTCACTGTGTGTGCTGTGGTATTGTTGCTTGCAGATGCGCCCGCAGTATTCTATATCAATTCGCGGTGTGAAGAGTCTTGCCAATTTGGTTGTGAACAAAGTATACTCACAATTTTAACTCAACATGTTGGGTTATCATTGTTTTATATGCGTTGGTAGTTACTTATTATTTACGTTTAGTTTTTAATTTTTTTTGCGTTCGTTCGTTCGTTCGTGCAAGTCCAAAATACAGTGGAAGATCCGTCTTTAACCAGCTGATAGTTTCATCATCCAGGTTGATCAGGCCTGGAATTCCTCTTGGGGACTTGTAGACCTCACAGTCATCTATGATGTGGCTAATGGTTTGTGGCTCTCCACAATCGCAGTTTGGTGAAGGTTCTACTCCGATCTTGTGAAGGAAGTTCTTTGTACGACCAACGCCAGTTCTGAGTCGGTTGAGGTTGACCTAGCCCTAGAACTAGGGTCTCCCTTCTTCATGTAAAATTATCAACACGCGCTCCGCTGGTGAAGCCGCCTTGGTCAGTATTGAGATAGATTCGGTTAGTAAACAAGCCATACTAGGTTGACCCTCTTTCTATCAAGGTCACAGCTTTGGGCTTGCTAGCTGGGCTGTCCACAAATTGCTTTAGGTTTCAAAGTAGAGATGACCATTGCTCATACATTGTACCATCTGTCATTGATCCCAGGATGATCGATAGTGATACTGTGACTGCAGTGTCATGGATTGGGGTAGCAAGTGATTCCGTGGAGTTCTCTGATCCTCAAAGGGCATTGGTGGGGATTAGGCTACCTGGTTCATCACATTTCTTTGCGATCTGATCGTCTGAAGGTTCCTCCTAAAGTTTAGATGACCTATGCCAACAGAATTGGAAGATATTCTACTGGCGTCGCCAAAAGGCAACACTAACAAGTCTCATTGCAATTATTCAGACCGACATCAATCTTGTGTGAATGTACCTTTTGTTACTCCATATACTGGTGCAGCGTATTCAAGCGTTGGAGTATGCCAAGGCTACAATTTGATGTAATGTAAGGTGTCAATTTTTTTTTGCATACTTGTACCACAAATTCACTTGTAATTCCCCCTCCTTGTAGAATCATATAATAATGTTTGTTTTAAATTCCTTGTACTCCTTACTAACTCCCTGTTCTCTCGTCTGTATTAGATTCATTCATCGCAATAGTATTTGCTTCGTCTACAAGACCATGATGCTTTTCTTGATGCTTTTCTCTTCATTTGTTTTGGCCACGTACCCTTCAGATTATTAGCATGCCTTTTATTTGTCCCGCTCGTTCTTTAATTTTGTGCTCTCCTATTATTAATTCCATATACCATCATTGGTCTGCTTCTGCATGGTATTTATTATTTCTCCCGTATCATTATGCCTCCCTGGCCATCATTATTTTTCTTTTGTAATGTGAGCTAATCGATTCGTCTCCTACAATGTAAACTGTTACATATTAATTTGCTATTAGTTACAAATATTTTGTAAGTAACCTTATTTTTTGGTCGCTTTTTTGGTGTATTTTTGATGGCCGTAAATTCTTAGCATCCGATACTGATATTCGTCTCAGGTACTACCATACTTTGTTCATTACCTACAGCAACAGTTCGGCTTTTGTTTACCCGCGCGTGATAGTAATTCTGCTTTACATCGAGTCCTCTCACCGCAAGTGTGCGATTCGCGGACATCGCGCACTGTTTGTGCCGCGGTACTGTTGCTTGCCAGAATGCGCCTCAGTATTTAATCAATTCGCGGTGTGAAGAGTCCTTGCCATTTTTGTGATGAACAAAGTATCCTCATCCACTCAACTATTGGGTTATTATTGTTATATGCATTGTTGTTATTTTTTATGTACACGTTCAGATTTTAATTTTCTTGTCACCACTTGTACCACAATTTCATTTGAAAATTCACCCTTCCTTTGTAATATCTATAAATTTTGGTTTATTTGCATTGGTTCATTACTCTACTCTACTTCCTGTTACTCTCGGGGTTATTATGATTTCATATTGCAATTAAGTATTTTGCCTTCTAGCAGACCATGAGGCTTTTCTTCATTTGACTTGACTCGTTCCTACGCTTGATTAAACTGCTTTTATTTCCCGCTCGTTCTTTAATTTTGTGCTCACCTAATTAGTACTTCATATAACATCATTGCTGCTTCTGCATGTATATAGGATAGGCGTTTCCTTTTTAATGTATTCCATATCTATTTCCGCGCATGTTCTAATTGTGTATTATTTTGTATTCATTGCTCGTTTGTTATATGTTTATTACACCTTAAGCTATCATTCATATTTAATTCTAAACTTATTTATACTGTAATGAATGACTTACGGTGAAACTGTTATCGCTCATAACTCAACTACTCCATCCGTTCCTTGTGATTTTTGTTGAGCAACCATATATCTCCGCTTCTACCACTTCACAGTATCATTTTTATCTTAATTAACCTCCGTGGTTTTTTTTCGTAGTATGAAACCCATTTGTGTACAACTAACTGCCCTTGTACTTTAGTTTTTTGTAATAAAAATCCGTTGCAATTTGTATTTTCTTAGCCCTCTTGTTGTTTTTACTTCGGTGTTTTGTTTCTTAGTGCTTTCGTCTTGTCTGACTTTTTGTTCAACAAATCTGTCCATAGGGTATTTCTCATTTTTTTTTACCCGTTTTCTCATTTGCGCCTCTCTTCAACTTTCTAATTTTTTTTTTCAACCATACTTCATCCACCCCATCTCTCAAATCCCCACTCTCTCTCTCACTCTTCTCTCTCTCCCTCTCATTCTCCCCTCTCTTCTCTTTTCTCTCTCTCTCTCTTTTAAAACCTTCTTTCGCTACGCTACCCTTTCCTTTGATTATCCTTTTCAGTATGCCGTGTCCTGCAATCTAACGAACTGCCATTTACCCACCAGCTTCACGACAAAGACTTTCGCGCAGCACTCATTGAATTTTTCACCAACACTTAAATTAGAACCATCATCAACTTAATTCCACCCTTTGTATCAATCAACCCGTTACTTACAGTCCCCATATCATCTCAAACAAGTGACCACCCATCCTTCATCACACACCACAAACAAGTCTGGTTCTGACTCCCTGCTATCACATACGACAGCTTTAACCCACTAATAAAACCATCAAGCAATGACTCATTTCCATATTCAATTTCCACTGTCGTATATCCAAAATCATATGAAGAAATCTTGATCACCGTCAACCCTTCTTTCACTGTCTTAGCATTTTCAGAAACAGCTTACTTACACCAATCACCACCGGATTCACTTTAATGGCTACACGAACATTCCAGGACCTCTCCTGTCATAGGAGGGGAGTTTGTCCTTTTACATAAAAATCACCCTCATACAAAATCATCGACAGCAACACCAGGACCAGAAGTTGACTCACTTTTCCATTGCTTCACCATTACACCAACTAGACCTAAATACATAACTGTCGGAAGGTTTTACTTACAGAGTGCATGAACACACAATCCAAATTTTCACACAGCTCGAGCAGCTTCTCCACGAACTATAACCCACCGATGTCTATCTTTTCGTTGACTTTACTATCAATCTTCTCATTTATTCCACTTATCCACACATTAATGCTTAATTAACACAGCCTCCTTGCAAACCGCTTATAGCCCCAAAATTACAGACCTACAGAATACGCATAACACGCACACTCATTGATACATTTCACCAACTCCACGGACACAGACTCCACATGATAGTTGTACAGACATACAGTCACTTTCCCAAATTCTTCAATTACATCTCTTAAGCATAAGCATAACTAAAAAAACAACAATCACTAAACGTGACTTCAGAGAACACAACCATTCGCACATTTAACCGTAGATTCAACACGGAATCGTGGAACCGTATACTCACAGAAAATGACTCTAACATAGCGTCAGCAACTTCATCACACTTATACCAAACATTACAACGATCGGATTCTCCCCTTTCAACAGAAGACCATAAAAAATCGTAACGATAAGCAGCCCTGGATGACAACAGCAAATTTTCCAATCAATCACACACAAGCACATGCCTCCACCCAAAAATACCTGAAGAAAACACACAGCAACCAAACAACAAGCCAAACAATACAAACAAATTAACTCACACTATTCGAATTGCCAAGAAAAAACACACACAGAACAAATTCAAAACTTAAAAACACTTACACACCCTGGACATTCCTCAACAATATTCTAGGCAGGAAGGTACCCACTAAACAAATCCCTGACCATTTCACTAATCAATAATAAAGCAGATAACTGACCCGCTTAACATTGCTAACGCATTCAACTATTCACTTTCAGCTAACCTGGGCAAAATCTACTTGCCTAGCAAAATTCCATTCCACCTTCCAAGAACCTTAAATAAAACACCTTCCAAAACTACATTCACCTCAATTTCCGAAGCCAGGCACTGTAGATTGAAATGCAACCAAACTTCGTCGCCACCTACTAAAACCTGGTAAAAGGTGCATGTACGAAAGAAGATCCATGGATGGTGTGCTAACGAAAATCATATGATAACATCATATCGCCTCTGAAGCCATCTTTAACCAATCACTTCCTCACCGGAACTTTCCCAGACCACTTGCAAATCAGCCAAAGTCATTCCTATTTTCAAAAACAAAGATGCCCATAACATTGCAAACTACAGCCTATTTCTTTTCCATCTTTTTCAAAACTACTTGAAAAAAATCATGCACACACGTCTGTCTGCATTCCTCCATAACACAACATTCTTGTCGATTAACACTACGGCTTTAGGCCTCAAAACGCTCAACTTACAGGCACTCCTTGAACTAACAACCACCCTCCACCTGCACTCAAAAATAAACTCCACACCATAGGAGTTATTCCTGGATTCTCAAATGCTTTCGACATCCATTGGACCACAACATTCTTCTTCACAAGCTTTATCATTACGGTGTCCGTGGTGTAGCCTTGGAGTGGTTCAGGAGTTACCTAACTAACCGCTCACAGTCAGTTTGCGTGCACTCCACCGCATCATCCATCAAACCTATCACAGTTGGCGTCCCGCAAGGCTCAATCCTTGGACCCCTACTTTTCATTATTTACATGAATGACATCACCAACATCTCTAACACACTAAAAGTAATCTTATTTGCAGATGACACAAACATTTTTCTCTCAAACCCTAACATTAATACGCTTTTTAACAGCATGAACCACGAACTCGCAAAAATCACTGACTGGTTTCGGGCTAACAAACTTTCAATGTTTCAAAAACTAACTACATGCTTTTCTCTACACACAACACCAATCACAATCAAACATTAACAATAGATAACCAGACAATCTCTCCCAGGTACACTCAACCAAATTTCTTGGCATCACAATCGACGATAACTAACATGGAATGAACACATCAACTCTGTCACTACCAAAGCGTCTCACGCAATTGGTACAATTTACAGAGTTAAACTTTTTTTTTTTTTTTTTTTTTAAATTAGAGCACCTTAACCAACTTCAAACAGCGCTCTTCATGTTTTGACTATCACAACCATCGTTTACCTCCGATTCAGCAATTATTTTACAGTAACAGCAATTTCCAACAGCTATAAACACCAGACAAACCGACAAACTTCATCTTCCCCTCCCAAATCTTCCTCTGAAAAGCACATTTATTCAGTATCACGGTTCAAAACTTTGATGATCTTCCCAAATCCATCACAACAATTACCACAAAATAGTTTTAAAGCTCAACTGAGAACATTTCATCAAACCAGTACAATTCTGAATATTTCCCACGCTAGTCTTTTTTTCCTCTCGCACTTTTAATTCGTCCACATTTTCCTTTCTATCTCTAACTCTACTCCTTACTTTTTTCTTCGCTCTCTACCGCTTCTACCTCTGCTTCCTCCTCATTAGCGATCCTGCAGTCATACTCAGCAAACCTGGTTGTGTCAATCTGTCCTTGTCCAATTCTCGTATCCTCTATTCCCTAAATGTTTTGTTTTTAAGTCATTAGATTATTGTTTGTTTTGTTTTTATTCTTTGTGAGGTATTCATTTTACCTCTGTAATCTTTTTAATCCCCCCCTACTTGTGTCATTATTATTGTAATTGAGTTAAATATTATAACTTGTATGTTTACAGGCAGCAATATCTATAAGCCCTATAGGTTGTCCATTACTGGTCCTATGCATATCAATATCCCTCTCTGTTCATCTTACACCAGTTTCAATTGATACTTTATGTATTATCATTCTTAATATACTGTATTCTTCCATGTCAAGTAAGATATGTTTGCGATACAATGGATGATTGATAATAAAAACTAAAAACCCAAACAATATGCTGCCATTTCATTTTAGGTTAATTTACAGTGACATTCTCTGTATTTCTTATATACAGTTGTCATTGTGTATTTTAAATAAACAGTTCATTGCAACTAATAAGACAGGTACAGAGAGCTAGCATATGTGCAGAGTTTTATCAAGAACCTTTACAGCACCATAAAACCACACAAGTATAAGTGCCTAAGCACACATAAGAAGTGATGAGGAATGTCCCTCCTATATACATAAGATGTGGAGAAGGTCCAGAAAAGTGAAGGATAAAACACTGCCAGTCATTATGAAAATTTCCAGTAACATCATAAAAACTGGTTGGCACAGAGCAAGCATGCAGTTATACAGAAATTAACATAGTTTTTCACCAGAGCACCATCTGCAGCTATAAACTAACTGTAACTAATTCAAGTCCCCAATGAATGCAACTTGATATCTGTCTTGGTTTTAACTAATCAAAGGCATTTGATTCCGTTAGAATTAAGATACTTTGAAGCAATGAAAAGACCGCGCACAGGACAATACATCGTCGTGTGTATTACTAGTTTCCTGATGTTGATTTTTATGAAATTAAGGGAATTGTACTAAATTCAGTCTTCAAATAATCCATGTGGTCTAAGCTTGCAAGTACTCTAATTATATCTTACTTTAGAAATTTGGCACATTTTGACATATGTGCATCGGAGACGTTGGTGTCTTAACATAGTGACGGATTTGAACCCTCTGTCAAAGAAGTGATATTTGTTTACCGCCACGGGCTTTTCATACTTTGGTTAGTAATAGTCTCATCTTAAATTTATCACTGAAACAAACAAAATATGAAATTAATTATAAACATTGCTATTGCTCGAAATTTATTTGTCAAGTTCAAAATCGTGCATCTCGTACTCCCTTTCTCAACATCGTCATTATGTAATAAAAACCAAATTGAGACGATTCGCGATGACTCACGTTGAGTTTGACAAAAGTTCGGAAAATGCCGATTGTATTCCATAATGACGGATCCCGAATAACGCCATTAGGATGGGAAATTTTAACATCCGCCACGATGCTCATGAACCTAATCGCCAAGTTTGCGGTAAATTTTGGTGGTGTGCTGCTAAGATGCGTAACTTTTCCACTGTTTATATCCATTCTATCAAGTAAGAATTTCAGTAATATTAGCTAAAATAAATAGTCAATTGTTTTCTTTTCGGTTTCCTAATCGGAGTTGATCGTTTCAATCGGATATGGAAATGTTTACCGCTCTTTAGGGTTCGTGATTTTTTTCAAATGCATTGCTCAAAAACAAATATTCATATCCTTCCCTATGTAATACACCCGACGATATAGAGCCAAACTTCAGGACATTTATACTGACGCTATAGCTAGAATACACATGGATATTGAAGTCTCTCTCAGGAGGGGATGAGTCTTAGTGGGTGATAGAATATTCTCGAAGATATTTACAACAAACCATTTCGGTAACATTGGAGTCTGATGCGTTAATAACAAATATCCTTTGAACATTTAAACTACTTAGTTCTCAGGTAACAAGGATGTATATTTTATTAATCTTTCCCCTAGAGATGGCCAGGGCACGACAGTACGTGTTAACAAAATGTGCTCTTGGCCGGATTCGAACCGGGACCTTCGTATTACAATCTACCACTCACCAACGCTCTTACCAACAAGCTATCAAGTTAGGCCATTACGTTCGAGGGGCGATACTAACACTTTCTCGATCGCTGCGCTCGCCATCTGCTAGGCACGATAAATAAAATATACAACTGATTATCCTTCTTCAACTAACAGATGTAAAGTGTTCTCGGTTATAAGTGTTACAGGCCCCCAAGAATTTGCAATAATTTGTTTTCACTTTTGTATCATTCCAGAAGTGAAATCATAAATTTCAGATCTCAATTAAATCTTATAGAATAATCGACTATACAGGTCATTTGCTGCATATCTGGCTGTGTTTTATAATGAAATAAGAGGTAGAAATTCTTCAAAAGAACAAAAAAAAAAACAAAAACCCTTGCCTGAAGCGAAGTGAATAAAACAAGAAGCAGTCCTTAAAAAGGACAATCTGCGATAATGCATTTAGCTTCTTACATACAATTCAGGCTGTATAATTAGTTTTTCATACGTGAACACTTAATTTACAGGATGGGGAGGAGGATGTGTCTGTATTTAACCGGCACACCCAACCTATTTGTGTCATATAACATATAGTGTCATGAACTGAGATACGTTATTAACATTAGTAGACGTTTAAGTCCATACTTCAGTAATTAGTTAACTAAGTGCATTGGTGCTGATGATGCCGGATGACTATTGTTTTCACATCCTCTCCATTGCTTTAACTTAAATAAAATTCTCTTTTAATTAGGCCAATGAGAAGCCTTTTTTGTGCCTCTTTATAATGCATACCAGTGCATTAATTCACACTTAAATTAATAGCTGAAATACCATCTTCATATTGTTCTCAATGCGTCTTAATCATTGGCAAATTAATAGAAAATTGTTACTTTTGTCATGCATAATTTGTTTAAATGCTAGAATGGTGAACTCTGCCCAAAATTAGCACATGAGTCTAATGTGATTTTAAACTTCACATAACCATAAATATATGCTATTTTAATGGCAATACATTTTAAATCAGTATGGTATTTGTTTATTTATAGAAATCCTAGTGATTTCCATTTCAACCTCCAAGAACATCAAACTTGTTGCTAGTATATATTGTAAGTGTCCTAATTTTAATCTGTAAGGTGACCTATAATGCTCCAGTATGTCCGTGTTGTCTTTGCATAGAGGGCTGTGAATCTTTAAACACACTTAATTGAGAGCAACTCCTAACTTTTATCTTGTGTCGAATGCTAAGACTATATTATGTTTGTGTAATCACCATTATGTTGCTTGCAAATGGTGGTATAGTAATATCACGATCATATTATTTCCTCATTGCCCCAATCAATTAAGCATGTTATTAAGACAGTTCGAATTCCACGCAGTCACATGCATTATATGCAATAACTTGACGCCATACATGGAGTATGTTAGATAAACAGTCCAATTTCCACACACAGCCTATGCACCATCTATGTTACACGCATTGGACCCATATCAAATGTGGTTTTTGCCCTTTGTTGCTGGTTCTAAAATTCCAGACCTCCACCACAAGGTAAGACAAATCGCTGGGGAGAAAAACGTGAACCACTTTGCATGTATTCATCCACATGATACATATTCCAGCATGTGTAATAATACTTTGGTGGCAATTACATGAAGGATGTTCAGCTATCTGCTTTTTCAATCATATATCAACAGGAAGTTGCTTGGTAATGTGAATGGTGGGCAAGTCACAAGTCAACCATTGGCACTGGTCAAATTAAGGCTAATTTCATCCAACTTATAATACTAACAATCTTTAGACTTGTAACATAAAATATTGTAAACACAGATTTTTCACATTCTTAATATGTGACAAGCCACAAGGTTAGATATCGCCGCATTGTTTTCTCCTTGCCCTCTGGGTGTGTTGAGTCAATCCCACAATGCACCATTTTGGGAACTTTTCACCTCAGTGGGGTCATGTGATCACATAAAAAATCCTATACTTAACACATAAAAACCTGACTTTACACTTACTTTTAGCCCACAAGTGTATTATTTTAGGGAATTTTTGCATGATTATGAAATGTCTTTGTGGTTCTTAAACTTTTGGAACACTTTTTTAATTATCACTAAGTACTGTACATGTGTGTAGTACAGTATGTCATGCCACACAACTATGCATCAGGGGATGATTCCAAACACCCTCCTGAGAAGAACATCATGGCAATATAATCATATTACCTGGACTCAGATAGCAGTATAAGGCCACTATGATTAGTTGTATGTCAGTTGAATTTTAGGCTGGATCAACAGGTCAACAGTTTAAGCTTATCAACTATTATTAGTTTTATTTTGAAACCAGTGTGTAAACATGTATTGCTGTGTAATGATACTCGCAAACCACACAGCACTCTCTTTAGCGGCAACTGGGAATGGTGTGTAACAGTACAAACATGGTACAAGGGCACAGGGGACTTATACACTGTGGAAGATATGGTGGCAATACAGTAACAGACTACCTACCCTTCGGGCAGAAAAAGTGCTTGAATCCAGGTGCACTGACTAGCCTGAGTGTCCACTAAACCATAGGTGGCGCCCTACTGCTCACGGGTGAAATCATAGATATATTTGGAATTGACAATGAAACTTCTATTAAGCTCAAGACTCATGATGCAATGGGAATATATTTATTTAGCACATGACTCATCTAGAGAGGACAGATCCTTCTGGAGTTTTTTGAGAGGCTATAAAGCAATTGAGAGAGAGAAGATGCTGCAGAGTTTCATAACATTTTGCTCCCAGTTTGAGAGTCTCTCTTCATAGTGACAGTGGTAATTTTTGGGTATACAAAGTCTCCGTAGTAGACATTGCCATGTGGTTGTCTCAACTCCAATGTTTGGTCGTCCGATTTGTTGTAGCCGTCTTCGGTTTTGTATTTCGGTGCCTCTGAATTTATCCAGGATAAACAAGCTACATCACTTTGGACTTTATATTTAGTCGACCTCCGAGTTCGAGAGTCATAAAGAGTGTATTTCTTCAGTAAGGACAAGTCGTGCGTGGACACTTCCCACTACTGGAATATTACTGGATACAGTTTTTACGCTGAAGAGTCGCCATGACGGTTGGTAAGTCTGCAATTTTATAGTAATCGTGCTTCAAGAAGCCGCGTCGCGGCACACATCAGTAGAAGTTTAGTAGTTCACATCATTAACAACATTATTATAGATAAACCATTGGATAATTGATACCTAATGATGCTTTGATGTGATTAAAGTTAATACACGAGCAACATAATATTTTTTTTTTAAATTTATAATCAAGTTTACTGTGTTTCCTAGTTTATTCATGAGTTTGAATTCGTAGTTTAAGAGGTAATTTTGGCCTTGGTCTAGTTTGAAACCGTAACATAAATCTCTAAAAATGCCTTCAGATTCAATATTTTGTAATGTTCATATTATTGGTTTCCCACTTCTGTCGAAGACCATTCAAAGCACATCCCATATAGGATTCCTCAATATGATACCCCTATTTAGAAACATACAAAATATTTCTTCACCCGGGGGTTTGTAAGGAATGACACCATGTACCGTCATTTCTTGAAATCAGAGAAGATAAGAAAGAAGGAGATGGCTCGATTTTGAAATCGATTACCCATGATTACTCTCATTCACCAGCTCATTGTCTGGGTAGACTTCAAAGGGCTGAAGATGATGTGCCAAGTCTTGCCCCTCTTGCCTGGCTCGTGTATTGCATGTATCAACTTAGTAGCACACGGGATGTGTTATAATTCTCACTAAGTACCGTATGTTCTTGATGTGAAATAATGAAATGTTCCTTTCACCCTAGCTAATACGTGAAGTGAAATATGTTATAGTCAGTTATTTTTTAATGTTTCTTTAACAGGGTGTTAGTGTCCTAGCACCATCGTTCTATCTATGTCAGTGTAATTGGCCCAGCAAGCACTTAGTAATGTTTAGAGTGATATAACAATCAAGCGTGGAGAAATGTGGGAGACCGCCAAAAATTGCTTTACTGGGAACCAGGTTAGTGGATATCCATGGCAATTTATATGGATTTCAATGTATTGTGATGGGAAGGTGGTAAAAAGAACTCAGGGAAGATGTAGATGACACAATAAACACATGTAATGGGCATCGGGAGGTGAAATCTATAACCCTTTAGACATACTGTATAGACTGAAAACATTATGCCAAAACTAATAATAACATAA
>JAMKCH010021214.1:0-22414 GCA_023653785.1 Ophioderma brevispina | reverse complement strand
AGCTGGGCCATGTCCGTCAAATGGAGGATGGCCGTCTACCTGAAAGATATCCTGTATGCTGAGCTTACATCTGGGCAAGAGGAAAGTTGGTCGACCCATGCTCCGCTACAAGGATATTTTGTAAGCGTGATTGTGACACGTGAACAATACGTACATTGGGTGCTGGGAGAAACTGCTTTGACAATCGTCACCTTTGGCGGAGAACAGTGAAGCAACACCTTGAGCTTGGGAACAACAAATCATCAGCCAGTTTGAGAAGCACGAGCTGAAAGAAAGCTGCCCAGATCCTTGGATAGTCAAGCTGGGACATCCCATATATGTAGCAACTGTGCAGAGAACCTGCCACTCTAGATTGGCCTCTTCAGCCATAGACGTCGCTGTTCACCTAACCTGTGACTCAATGTGGGCGCTTTAATCCATAGATCGCGTGCGACTGAACTGGAGGCCATGATGATGACTACATGCGCTGGCCATAGTTGAGAGATTATAAAATAGGTGTATGCCATATTTTTTCCGTCAGTGCATAGGATTCCAAAATTATAGTTTTGCTACCATACCAGCTAGACCATTTGGTTTTTGGAGTTGGAGGGTAATAATGGTTAAAATTTAAAAAAAGAATTTCCATTGGAACAGTAGTTTAAAATCCTCAAAATCAAAGGTGGCTCCAAATTTGATAAAAAAAATGAAATGAAAACTCATGTGTCAAATAAGGAATAGTTCGGCAGTGCGGCCAAGTCCGTATTAAAAATGTCATAATTAAATTACAGCATACAAGGCAACCACAAACAAATTAGGCTGCTTTGATGTGGTTCCGTCATGGGTGTTCCCCTGACCCACATACGACCTCGTTCTTCCTTCGTTATTCATGCAAAAAAAAATCAGAAAAACCCTTCCATGGAGTTGTTTGGAATAAGAAAATATACCTTAACAACAGCAAATTTTTCGTAAAGATTTCCCTTTTACACGTGTTAAACTATGGCGACGTCTGAAAATGGGCTTTCTTGGCCGCACCTTCCCCTGGAATAGTTTGTATGCATCTCAGTGCTATGTGTGTAGTTATATGACAAACTAGTCATAGGGCAACATAAGCCAATTGTTATTGACATTCTTTGACCTTTATCTCAGTAGTAACATTTAACATAACCAAAACTATACTTTTTGGGGAGGCCCTTTCCTCAGGCAATAATTTGCAAGTATTTAAAACGTAATCAGAGTAACTTTCAATGTCCCCGCCCTAATACTTATACAAGTATTGACGATTTGACCGTTTGTACCATTTTAGGTCATTGTTATATTACCCTATAACTCCAAAACCATTTTTGCGTCGTAAGTAGTACAAACTAGACATTCTGGGAATTCTTACTAGTAGAGGCCATAATAGACACATGTCCTATTACACCTTAAAAATTCGAATTAAAAGGACTCTTTGTATATGCTGGTTAGGCCGTTATATATGAATAATTACTAAAAAATTTGTCCCGCCTTTGTTGCTGCGTTGGCCCATATATTCAAGTCAAAGGTCAACCCTGTTATCCGGCCTATATGGGTTATAACTGCATCATCCAATTGGCCTAAACGCAAAAAGGCGGTGTCTATACCCTTTTTGGGGGAGGGCGAGGGGGACGGGGGCGGGGGGCGGGTGGGGGGGCTTGGGGCGGGTGGTGGGGGGGGGGGGGGGGCGGGGGGGGGGGGGGGGGGGGGGGGGGGGGGGGGGGGGGGGGGGGGGGGGGGGGGGGGGGGGGGGGGGGGGGGGGGGGGGGGGGGGGGGGGGGGGGGGGGGGGGGTGGGGGGGGGGGGGGGTGGGTTTTTGTTTCAATAAACACAATTTAAAACAGTCTGAGGCTTACAAAATGAAGTCATCATTATCTTTCAAAACAGGAAGCACTTGAATCAAAATTTGCCCACGTCACGTTTTCTCACATAAAATAGCCCAATAGTCTGTCTGATACAAGTATCAAATAAACCAAAGCATTGACCAAAATCTATATGAAAAAAAAAACAAATTCCGAAATACATTGTAACATGTGTCCGGCTTCTGGTTGCGTGGTCAGATATTCAAGGTCAAAGGCAATGACCTTTATAAGGCATGTGAGGGGTCATAACTGATCAGGCCAATTGGCCTAGACAGCAAAAGGTGGGTCTATAACCAAGTTTTGGGTTGGTTGTTTTGGGGGTCAATAAAAACAAACATTTTTTCAGGGCTTACAATGCACCATCATTGCTTTCAAACATAGAAAGAAAGCCTTTAATCGAATTTTTACAAGTTTTTTCCAAGTAAATTAGCCAATTCGTCAGTCTGTACAAATATTAAAAACAACCAATATTGACCTTAATATTATAATAATGAAACAGTATTGTCCCAAATCGTGAATACTGTCTTGGACAGATCCTCGAACGGATGAGTCCTGTGTGATTTAATAGGTGGTACTAGTGATAAATGCCGGGAAGGCCTGAATGTATGACTGCAGTGAGGAAGAAGATGATCGTACAGCAGTTGCACGGCATGATTTGGTAGCCAACTCAAAGAGGTCAAGGACTTCAAATGTCTAGGGTCCTGTGTTGCCGACGGCGAGAGGGACGTTTTTTTTTTCCCTGGACGCGGCCTAAGGAACAAGCTTGGAATGCCTGCAATGGGCTACACCACTTATGGCAATCTGGTATCTCCAGTTCAGCCAGGCTGATTTTCTTTGGAAGCCTGTGTTAGAGAGTGTCATTGTTGTGTGGCTATGGGACCTGCGGCCATGGGGGGAGAGCGCGGGATGGACTGGATGGCACCTACACCAGGCTTCTTATTGTGAGGGGGTACAAAACATATCCTGGCGTGAGCACAAGACCAAGGCACAGATATATGGAGATATCCCTCCAATTCATCTTTGTTGCCCAAAGCCGTGCACGATTTGCCGCGGTCACTGTCATCGTGCGATTGGCAGGTGGTCGCGGGCGGCGCATGTTGGGACGTTGCCATGCCCAAGTGGGGGTCGTCGCCCCTTTGACTGCATTGGTGTGATTGCTCGGGACGTCCGGCGGGGTCCATCTGGCGTCCCCAACTAGTGACAAAAACAGGGGAAATTGGCGCTTACCGTGGTGAACAGCATCTTCGCTGCGGCCGTTTTAGATAGATAGAGTGATAAATAGACAACTCCGAAATAGTCGAACAAGGCACGCACCAAATATCACGGACCACATCAAGCCGTGGCGACTGTTGTGTGTTGATTAGCCTTTGCAAATGTTCATCGTCAAAATACTTCAACGACCTTCTTGCAGGTGGAGAATGAGAAGAATTTTTAGCAAATTGCGTGAGCGCCCTAAGGTCGTGGAAGTAAGTATCAGATCAAGGGTATCGCCCTCTCACTCCTGAGGAGGGGGGAATACACTGTGCTAGTGATAGCTTCCTTACATAGCCTTACTTTGGCACAGGAATTCCACTGCATGGCTAAGTCGGTGGCCTCTCTATAGAAGGCCAAGAGAACACATATGCCCTTACAAGAAGCCCAGTCAAAACAATCATGATGTTTTTGTGTTGCATTTCAGATTGGGACTAAGGAAATCCAGGTGGCTCAAGGCACGTCCCTTGCTGCAGGCTTCTCTGAGCTGTCTGCAATCCGGGTCTGCAACTATGGTGAGACGTTGCAGAAACAACGGTTTCATGGGCTACCAGCAGGGCCAGGCAGTCTCGAGACTAAGCCACTCGAGGACTTTTGGGATCATCGCAACCTTGCGAGAAGATATGTGATCAAGCAGATAGGCTATCAACTCATGACCGGTCCGCGCTGCCACGGAGTTCCCGTTGACTGCCCGGGGGATCCGGGTTCCAAGATAGGCCTCTAAATGCCACATTGACGATTCATGACTTGACGGCGGACAGATCCACGTGTGGACGGTCCACCATCTATAAGAGTGTGCTAGCAAACTGCCAAAGTAGAGCTGCCACTCCACCGACGGCCCTCTAACTTTTGGCTGTATGGGATTAGGGAACCTCCTGGGAGACTGTCCGCAAACGATTGTCTACTCCCGAAACAGGGGAGGCGATCAGCCCGATGCCCATCTCGGTAACCACCGATAGCCGAAGAATCTGCCTGCATAGGCTGGGACTGATTACACCCCTCCCTTGTTTATATGTCACCACCTTCATATGTTGCCGGCGGACAACAATTACCTCCCCCTGACACAGGGAGTCAGGCCCGCAATGCCGAAAGATATGTGGTGATGAGCAATGGAGGCTGATCAGCAGCTGCCCCCGCAGATAGATGGAGGTGAGCGCCCCCAACTAAACGCATCCGTCGTCAGGGTTGTTTGTTTAAAAGCATCCATTGTCAGGGTGTGTGATAGGGGTCACAGGTAGGCTGAATGGAACCCCTTGCCTCATATGAGTGGCAAAGTTCACCATTGAAGTTCTGAGGTAACCTTCGTCTTCCTGGGGGAAGGAAGGTGGGGTGTTTACCACGCCAACAGTTTTCATTTTCATCCGTCCAGCCTAAAATACATATTGAACCTATGACTGCATCTAATCTGTGGACAATCCCTTTGCTTTAATTGTAAGAGCGGCAAAATAATCTGTCACGCCACCCTTTAACCTTGGAGTGGAAAACAAGACTCAGTTTTGGAGGAAGGGGGATGGTTGCCACCCTATAGTATTTTTCTTTTTCACTTCTATAAAAAAATATATATGCTTTATGCACTTAATACCATAATACCTCTGTATAATTTACCACACTTGATTTTCCTTTCATAATCAACCCCAAAAAAAACCCTAGCAAAAAATCACACATTCCTGTATTTTTTTAACTTTAAACCTCAAAATAGAAATTGGCTTATTTTTAACAACAATCAGAGAACTCAGAGCTTTCCCATGATTATTACTACATTAACACATTACTAGACTCCAAATGGAAGACTATTAAACATTTTGATATCAATGGAAGAGGAATCCAAGAAGGTCTTAACCAACACCTTCAGGGTAATGAAGTTGAGTACAATTTCATGCGAGAGTGCATGCTATTTTTAAAATCCAGAAGGGTGATTGATCGTTGTTTCCTATAAGCTAATTGTGTTTGTTGACCCCAGAAACCTTGGGTATATAAGCCAGTAAGGGTGTCACAACCTCAGTGTGCGGTTAGACCAAATGGTTGAGGAGTTAGGATCCATGAATATACCTTATACAGTCATGACCGTTGACTTTGACCTTGATATCTGACCAACGCAGCTGCCAAAAGGCCAACCAAATTTTTGTCAATAATAATTCACATAAGCCCTACAAGAAATATACAAAAGACCTTTTTATTTAAGAATGTTTTTTCAAGGTTAATCGCATATGGCCTCTACCATACTACTAGATAGACACTATGGAATACTTCAACATATTGTGGACATTTCAATTGTTGACCCCTGTGTAACCTAAAGGGCATCCTTACTCGAAATGAATAAAGCAAAATAGTAGAGTTAATGAGTACCTATTTGGTAAACGTAACATGTGCACTTCAGTATCGTTAGGTTCCAAGTGAAGAAAATCATAAATCTTAACTATCGAATGTCTGTATTAACTTTGTTAGTAGGACTGATCCATATTGGTTGCTATCAGCTTATATGATTGAAATTTTACGCCGATCATAGCTACCGAAATAACGCTTGCCACTGGGCTCATATTATTTGTGTATAGTCTCTTGAAGAGTTTGCAGTAAATCGATAGTATTGTTGATAATTATCATAAACGGAGGTTGTGATGGAGGTTACATAACACGACACCACGAAATAGTTTCATATTAGTTAAAACAGAAATTGCAAGTTTACGCGGTGATTTTATTTAAAATATAATACCACCCCCCCTCCCCCCCCCCACACCGCCGTGCCACCACTGGTACCGAATGCTACATCTACAAACTTGACGCACCCTTTATTGTATAGATCCAGATCTGTAACTTGAAATTCATGGGCATAGCTTTCACTTGCCTGATGAAACAAGTTAGAGTATCATTGTATGTCCCAACACCAAGACTGGAAAAAATTCCAAAGGCAATGGTGGGGAAAATGGATGCGAACCGTAGCTATGCATGTTCACTTTTCTGAGTCTGCGAGCACCGAAGTACCCCCCGACAAACACGTTCAATTTTCTCGGCTAGGTTCTATAGGGTTCAGACCCAACTACGATACGTATTCAAAACAAAACAATAGTAAACGGACCCTCTGATGCAAAACCTCCATAGAAACCCACTTCGTTTTTTCCGGAGATATTTGAGATTTAAGTTTCATTTACAACACATATTTCGCTATTACGGACGGAACGTTAATCTCTCGCGCTTACCAATTAGATAATATCTTTGGCAGTCTGGACACAGACATACTACACGGTGGGAAATACTAACCGACTGCCGTCTGCCAAACCTGAATTGGACAACCCTTTTGTACTAGCATGCTGTGCTGCGTGCTGTACTTTTTATATGTTTTGAAATGTAAGATATTGCAAAGTAGTTTGTATCTTAGTGAAATAATGATGAACCAGCAGAGGGACGCCCCCTGCTCAAACCCTTGCCCCCCCCAGCCCCCCAAATAATTAAATCGATTGTCAGGGTCTTGTGGAGAAGACCCAAATTTTGCCCCTCAGAAATGCCTCAGCACGGCCTGCTGCTCCTGAAGCATAGTATGGGTTTTTGATTTTAATGCCATGCATTTCCATTATAATTCGCATGAAATTTTGACACCGTTGATTGATTTTTACCTTTTGCCCTAATAGTCGGTCTCTTAAAGGTGCCTTTTGTGATTTCAGTGATCACTAGATATCCTTGAGAAAAGCTTATTCTCAAATTTGAGCTGATCCCAATATTGCGGTTTTGTGTTGTGAGCAATTGCTCTTTCATTCCCACGGTTCCCATAGGCCAAGGCTGTAATTTCTGTTGGACAAAATACAAATTGCAAATTTTCCTTACGTGCTACCGATTTTTGCCACGTAAGAATTGGGCACCATGCATTACGAGCTAATTGTCATGTGATAAAAAAATCTTCTAACATTTGTTTTAGTTAAGTCGGGGGGGGACGAGGGCTGTGGTCGCGAATGCCCCTTTGTGCTTCTTGGATGCTGCTTTATTTATTACTTACTCCATAGGGAACGGTAAGTATTTACACCTGGAAATGGAGGATACTTTTGGGCGAAAATTTTGCATTCCCCTCGCTTTCGTTAAAAAATCACATTCGCCTTGCAATTTCATTGTTTCCCACCTCACTCTTGATGAAAAATTTCATGTTCCCCTCTCGTTCACGATTTGTTTTCGTATTCCCTCAAATCCTCCATTCCCCCGGCCCTAATTTAATTTTAATTTTTTTATGAGCACTCGCAAATGAAATGGATATGGGTGTAAGGTTAGTGATTTCAAACCCAGAAGCATTTGGTGACATGCAAAAAATAATCTTTGGGAGAGACTCTGACGCCCAAAATGAGTAGGGTATTTTTTCAAAATTCTCTCCAAAAAGAGGTTCTTTGCGTGGAAACCCCCAGTTTACACTTTTAACAAATATTCTGGGGTCTTGGGGGGCGACAATGATCTGAAAATGGGCGCCTTATATACCATTTTGCAACATTTTGTAAAAATATGTAAATTTTTTATTTTTTTTATTTTTTTTATATTTTTCAATTTAATTATTGTGGGCCGCCAGCTATAGCTGCAGACACTTAGCAAACTCATTGTTTGTGTGGATGTGTGGATGTTGGTGTGTGGGGGGGGAAAGTTGTTTTGTGTGTATGTGTGTGTACACAAATTGTTTAATTTTTTTTAAATTGGACCTCAATTGAAAGTTTAACTTCAATTGAACCAAACTTCTGTCATAGGGGCACAATGGGATCCCTCAATATGTTGATGAGGTCAAAGGTCAATGTTGAAAGGTCCAAGGTCCTGTGAGGCAAGTTGAAATGTGCTTAAAATGTACAATTGATCTAAATTGAAAACTTGAAGTTCAATTGGACCAAACTTTTGTCATAGGTGCACCATGCGATCCTCATAGTTTGATGAGATCAAAGGTCATGTGCCAGGGTCAAAGGTCATGGGGCCGCCCACAGCTTATATTCTTTGATATAGCGAGCTCTAAAGCAGAGAACCGCGAATTTCTAGTTTAACCATACTGAGTTGTGTTTTGTACAAGGCTTGGAGAGAAAAACCTAAAAAAGGCAGACTGATAGCTTTTAAACTTCTTCACAAAATGCAAAAAATTAAAGTCTCAAATTGTGCACATTTTTTGGTAACATAATGAAAATTAAGCTAATATTAAGCATTTGTACAACTCACTCTTCATACATGTCATATAAGTGTGTTTGTTAAGAGGAAAACCATACAAAAAAAAATTTTGCACATTTTGGTTAAAATAGTTCATTAGACCAATTTAGGGAGCATTATTGGACTCACTTGGTTTATAATTATTTTTTATGCTTATAGAAAATTTGAATTTCAGATTGATAGCATTGTGAATTTTTTAAAAAATACAAAATTTTTCTCCATTTTGGTGAAAACATGCTAAGTAGGGTAAATTAAGATATCAAACGGACAACTGTTTGCTGCAAAATTCTGTCTGTGACTGTAATTAGGAGAAAATCCTAAGAAGTTGCAGAAGATATGTGGTAAAGCTTCTCTAAAAGTACACTATTTTAAGAAATGGTTATTTTCTTTTTTAATTGAAAACACAAACTTTCAACACATTTTCCTCAAAGTGAGAATTAAAAAGAGTTGGTAAATATAGTCAAATGCTTTATCCCAGGAGCTAGCACACATTTGTAACCATCTCAAGTACAAAAGGTTTGAGTGATTTACAGATGTGACAGATACCGGAACTCCTGAAACACGATTCTTAGTGCCGCAAGTGGTGCCTTAAGGAGAGGAGGCCAAAAAAAAGGTTGTACAGGGGTCCAAATTTATACAATTGATCCAATCATGGTGAAAAGCACACCCTGTTATGTGTCTAACCATATAGATTCAGAAAAGGTATAGTTTGTAATATGTGCAGCCTAAAGTTTCAGAGTTATAGGCTAAAAACAGGCAAAAATCAATAAAAGGGTCAATTCAGTTGTACAGGGGTCAAATTTGAAAGTTGCTCCGATTGGATAAAAAATGGTGCAAATTATTGATGGAGTTCATCGGGTTAAAATAAGGAATAGTTTTGATATTCTTGAATGCTTAGTTTCTGATGTTAGGGGAGCTAAGAAGGTCAACGTCCATTGCATCAATTGGGGCTTGATCTTGTTACCCCTCTACTTTCTTAGGAAGCATTTGAGGACACTAAACTATTCTTAATTTAATCCTATGAGTTCACCATAACTTTGCACCCATTTTTGTTTTATTAATCGGAGCAATTTTAAAATTTGACGCCTATAGTACAACTGAATTGACCCTTTTATTGATTTTTGCTGTTTTTAGCCTATAAACTCTGAAACTTTAGGGCTTGTGTACATATTGAAAACTATACCTTTTCCTGATTCCTTATGGTTAGACAACATAACATGGGTGCTTTTTCAACATGATTGGATCATTTACAATTTGAACCACTGTAACAAACTTATTTTTGGCCCCCTCTCTTAAGGCACCCCTTGCGGCACTTAAGAATCGCGTTTCAGGGATTCCTTCAGTCTGTCATAATACTTTAATCACTCAAACTTTTGTATTGAGATGTGTTCCAAATGTGTGCTAGCTCCCGGGTTTACTTGTTCTGTTAGCGATCGTGGTGGATGTACATATAATTACGAACATAACCCTAAAAAAAAAAAGTGTATATCATGTAACGTTTAGATTCTGTAACCTATTTTTGTGTGGAAAGATGACCACTACCAGGCGCACGTTGCCATGGCAACAAAATAAGAAAACAAAAGACTTGCACCTTGACAATTTGTTCTCCAAATGACTTTTGTGTACGATTACAAAAATTGGGAGTAACTTTGCAACGAATTGTCCGAAGTGTTCTGTCGTTGCTGAGGAGCCTCTCTTTGACAGAATTTTAAAACCACACACGCAGATGCAGTAGGGCAATGCAAACTAAGATCATTTGAATTGTTTGTGGTCAAAAACAAAGCTTTACTTCATTGTCGAATAGGTGTTTAATCAATCAAAAATGTTATAATTTCCTGGCTGGTTCCCTGGGATAATAGGAATTCCCCAGTGACCGCAAAGTGCTGTAATGTTTCTCAAGTCTGTTTCTTGGATTGTGAGTGAGTGCCACGGTAAAGTAAATGTGTATTAAACATCTGTGAAAATGTAAGCAATTTCATTGGTTGGTGCCCGGAGTTAATTGTTTAATTGAACCCAGGTAATACGCACCTGTACGCGCTAGGTGCGTAGAGAGAACTTACCATATCGACCAGGCAGAAAAACTGCCGGAACTACTTTTTGATCAGGTCAATTGCAGGTATGGAGGCCATGACCTTCATTTTTTTTTGAACTTTCAACACACATGAGGTTTACACATACTTCTTTCTAATAAAATGCACAGCAAAACGGAAATGGCCAGTCAAAACGAACACTCTCCGTATGTGAGTTTCACCGGATTGAAGTTCTTAGTTTGAATATGATTACATGAATTAATGAAATTAATGAATCTGGACTCGCGTACCGGGGGATCTGAATCCTGAAAAATGACGGAAGACTCCAATGACTCCCAAAATTCAAGGCAATGAGAGGTTGATCCTTCGGCAAATTCATGCGAAAATTTGTGACAGCAAATTTGAAAAGACCCCCAAAACCATGACAAAGGGCCCCCAGTTCTGGGTGCAACTTTGGGCGCCGCTGTTGCTTGCAACTGATCTATACGCCTCAAAACGATGAAAAGTAGCATACGTGTAAAAACAATGCCGTTCACCGTCATCGGCTAATTTCACAAAAACAGTAAAAACACATTATTTTTTGTTTTTTCACAGCTAAACGTAAGCTTTTCCACATGACGTACGCCATTTACGTTCATATCCCAGGCTTGTTCAAATGCCATCACTAGTCTACAGAACGATATCGAAGCGCAGAAATGTTATATGTTTCAGTAAAATACTAGTACACGTCTTTAAACCAAACATGGCGTAAATTGTAATCCACTATTTTCACTGCAGCGTTCCTCCTGGCCGGGGTTCGTATGGTTCGTTCGCCGCTCTGTTTTGAATCTTTGCCATGGCAATTACCAGAATGGTAGTCATGCACTAGCTTCGCAAATAGTTCGGACTACGAACGACGTGATAAAACAAATGTAAAGAGCTAATCTTTGACTGCTTGAGGCGGCAGCACAAAACTTACATTTAAAAGTTTTAACATGTATGTGTAAAAATGCTTAAATAATTTTTTGTAAATAAAATTGCACCTGTGATTTGGTGGAGTGAGGAATAGCTACCCACTATGATTTATAATATATCACTAAAATCGCGGTCGAATTGTAGTGGCGTGAACGCGTATTGACGCACTGGGTATGAGATAAGTATTGGGTTTGATACGGATGATCATATATTTTATTGTTTAAATATTTTTTACACATTTTTAAAAAAACAGATGTTGATTTCAATATCAGGGAAAAAGCGGGACGTGTTTATGCGGCCTGCGTTCTTCCATCTTAAAATGGAAAGGTCTATACACCTGGGTTCAATCGGAGTAGATAGAGGGACCGATTCAAAAAAAATCATATATGTAATTCTCTAAATTTGCCACTTAGGTGAACAGCAGTTTTAAAACATGTTTGCTTTCTTCAGGGGTGTAGTTTTGTGATTTTGGTTGTGTGACCTATGACAAAATCCATGATACTATGAGATGACTTCAGATGTTGTTAAGAAACATTCGCGGAGGTTTGTCATTAGAAAACAATATCCTCAATGTGGGCAATGCACTGGAACAGCAAAGGAACATGGTTTTGTACCAAGGTCATGGAGGGGAGTTTGCAGTCAATACTTTGTAGCACAGTCAGTGTAATCTCAGCCATTGGAGATGAGGGACACTAACTGATGGTGTACATGTTTTGATACAAGCTTAATTTTGTTGCCAAACCATGAATAGTACATCAGGCTAGTCCTCCTCTTATGGCCAAATTAGTAGAGTTAAAAACCATAGCCGGCCAAGCCATACTAGGACAGACTTAGCAACTGTAGTCTTCCTGGTCGAAGTAGCTATGGAATCATTTCCCTTTTTGTGCCATTGGACCTAGTTACAACTGCATGCGAATTTGTTTCTCTAACTTAACTCATGGTAATATATCTAATGTTATGACCAATTTATGTTAATTGGTGTCATTCCATAGAATTACTGCATTGGACTCTTGTCTCTGCTTCGTAACTAAAAGTAGAATAAAGTTGCAATAGATCTGAACTATTTTAAAAATAAGATATATGCTGTACCTGGCATAGGACTTACAAAGAGAATACAGGATTCAAGAGAATTTCAAGGAAATAACAAGAAAATAAATATATATCCCTACTTCCCATATTTGGTACTACCTATACCTTAAACTGCATGAACTACTATTCCTGAACATTGTTAATATGCAAATAACTTGCAACACTGGTAAAACCCGCTGGGCCTAGCCTAACAAAAGTGACTGTGCAGTGAAACGTTCTCAGTAGTACAGGATTGCATGGCAGAAGTAAATATTTTGTTCCATTAACATGGAAAGAAATTTTACTGAAAAGTACAAAATCAGAAGTTGGCAAAATATGATTATTTGAGTGGATTGGTGAGGACCAGATCAGAGGAAGACTAGACTCCCACTGCTCTGTTTGAACTAAACATATTACATCCGGACCTCCCAGCAAGGAAATTCTAAATTTATATTAGGGCTGTATCTAGTCAATGGTAGCAAAATGGGTATAGCCAAGGTCTAAGGGAACAAATCAAAAGATCAATGACATCCAAAACATACCAAATTTTGTGGGGGAGGGGGGTCAAAAATGCCAAGTACGCTTAAATTTAAAAAAAGAAAAAACCTAAAAAATTAAAAAAACAAACAAAATAGATTAAAAATGAATAAAATCCTGTTAAATAGTGGAAATGGAACATAAAAAAAATAGCACAACTGCCGTGAATGCAGATTTATTGACAAAAATTGCATATTGGGGGTTGAACAGTGTTGTTTAATAGGGTTATCAAACTCGCATGCTGGGGAAATTCCAAGGGGAAATTTTTTCACCATGGACTAAAACGAGAGTAACAGATGACTTAATTCAATCAGCCTACGTGTCAGTTACGAAAGTTATTTGCGGAATAAGTCTGCTATTATGCTATTATATATTGACAATAAATGAAGCAGAGACTATTCATGATCAACCTAACACAAAAAACAAAAACTAAAATATTTGTTGTCTAAAATGACAATATATTAATTTAATATGAATGACGGTAATTTTTAAAATGCATTGACATGTGGCACAACGCTGGCAATGTGTCTCAAGCCTGTAACAATATTTTCCAACATATTCTTCAGATTTCAAAGTTATATTGGGATTCCACAAGGATCTGTATTTGACCTCTTTCTGTTTATAATTTCTGTCAACTAGATTACCTGAGTCAGTTAAATGTATCTAATTAGGCTGATGGTAACGACTATGCGATAGTAAAACTGTCTTAGCAATTCATGAGGAGCTTGAAAGTTGACAGCTGCAAATTGGTGTGAAATCTAGCAGCTAACTTTGAATATTTAACAAGACAAAGTTGAAATAATTATCGGTTACGTAGCGACAGGTATATGACTTTTACTCGGGCCATTTTGGGGCCGTTTTTTTTTTGGTTCGAGGATGTCGTAAAGGTTGGCGGATTCGGCCGGTGGAAAATTGGTATGTGCAATTACTGTCGGCTGTGTTTTGCCCCCTAGAACATTGTCGGTGTATTTAACTTAAGCTTAAAGTTTTTGGGTAAAAAATTTTTTGTTTTTTAAGTTGTAAATTTGTTTGCTTTTATGTAAAGGAAAGTTTGGGTTTGTTTACTGGATTTTGAAGTATGTACGAGATCACCTATCACTGTTTTAAAGAAGTATCTGAAATTCGCTTAGAGTGCGGATTTTGTTTAAATCCAGATACGTGTAGTGAAAAAAATGTTTGCCTTGACAAAAAGGAAATAGTGATGGCTGCGTTCCCCTCGGGCGATTTTTAACGTGGGGTAGTTGGGTAAGTTCCCTGATGGTAATAGCGGGCAGTCGAAGGTTGCTCTGACTAGACCACACACGCCATTGGTAGCTATGGGGTGCCCAGGGCGTGTGCCCGCTTATGACGTGTCAAGCTAAATAGTGGGGGGTTACCTTGGTGAAGAGTTTTGAGAAATTAATCAATGATTCATTGTTGCAGTGCCCGAAAGGACGAATCTCGAAGGACGAATATAATTTGTGTGTCATTTTTCACCCATGATCATTATAGGGCTTAGTTCATGTTTTTTTAGCTGAATATTTTTGTAGATGATAGAGTATATTCATGTTATGTTAGCTGAAATATTTGGTAGATGAAATATGTATTCTCGCAATAACTTTCTCTGAAGATCGGTCGTAGTAATTTTCCCCCAATGATCATAGGCAGATGTTGTGTTTTTTAGATGACATCATTTTTGTAGATGATAGATAGTTATGTTCGTGTTTTTAGCTGAAATATTTTTGTAAGATTGATAAATACTGTATCTAGCAATCCCTTCTCTGAAATCGCAAGAGTATAATAGTATAATACCCCGGAGGAATCCGTGTTTGCAGTGAAAAATACCCAGACCAGACTGCATGCGTACCACTAGCGAAAGTGACACAGTAGGGCGCGAAATGTTTGAGTCAGATTCTATGAGTTTGGCTTTACCTCGATGGCTCTGCAGAAAGTCAGTGATTCCTTAAGATATGATTCGCTAAGATAGGACCCGTTGGTCGGGGTTCGAATCCCACTTTCGGCTTGATTTTTTTTTTTTGGGGGGGGGGGTGTGGTGTTATTTCTTAATTGTATTGTTAGAAATTGTTAAGTTTGGGTTTGGAACAGAGATGTTATTTTCGCACATGACCATCACAGAAGCTCATACTCTCTAGGCTTTAAAGAAAACAAAAATGAAATTAACAACAAATAAAAAATTAATATAAAATAAGAAATGAATAAAATAAAGAAAAAATTCAGTACAAATTAGAAATAAAAAATTAAAAGTTTTTTGTTAATAATAATAAACAGATAAGAAAACTAATAACAAATTTCATTTAAAAATATAAACCAAATACAAATCCATTGTACACTAGTCCTTAAGATTCATTAAAATAAAATGATTAAAATAAAAAGAAATAATAAACATAATAACAGAATTTATTATAGCGCCGTCTCTTGAAAGGAATAGAAATATTAAATGAATAAATATAAAATACAATGGAACCAATTAAATTTTTAAAAATCAGTACCAAAATGAATGAAAAGAAACGACAAATAATTAAAAAAATAAAAAGCCAAAAAATGGTAAGAAAAAAAACTAAACGGGAGGATAATAAAAGTATTTAAAAATGTAATAAATTCAAAGCCGTTATACACAACATATTCAATAATATAAATAGTAAAATTTTTTTTTAAAAAACTTAAATCATTAACACTAAACAAAATAAAGAATTTTTTACTTTTTTTAAAATAAAAAACAAAGCAATAAAAAACACAAAATACAATTAAAACAAAAAAATGTGAGAAAAATACATATACATTATAACCTTAAAAAATAGAAATGAATAAAAATATAAGGAAAATAAAAATCAACACTACATGATAATAACAGTAAATCGTACAATAAAATTTGAAATAAAACAATTAAGATGACCTCTAAAATAGGTAAATTAAAACTAAAATAATAAATAAGAAAACTTTAAAAAAGCTTTAAAAAATTAAATCAATTAAAAACAAAAAATAAAATAATTAAACATATGACTACAAATTCTATTAAAATTAAAAATCAAAATAAACAAGAATTAATATAAAACTAACCACAAAACCCGAAAGGACTTGTTCGCGAATGAAAATTGCTATTATGTAAAACCATATGGCGTCATTTTCCAAGCAATTGTCAAGAAAACTTTACAGCTTCAATTCGGACACCATTCCGTGGCACCTTCCAAATTTGCATGGGTGTAAATATCAGCCATGCAAACTTAGGGTACCACCAAACAGCACCAAGATGCACCACTGTACATGTAGAATTCTCTATCTTACCAGCACAGGTTTTTTCTAAGTGACATCTGCAGCTGGAACACCCCCTTACCAGCTTGACTTGGTTCGTCAGCTTATCATTGGAGATTTTCCGGAGTCGCCTTGAGCACATTCACACTGCTGGCGAGCTAGCCAAACGAACTTCTTTTGACTTGCACAAGTTTTTATCTTTTCGCCTGCCCACTTTGTTGATCTTTGTTCTGTGACCAAAGCATCTTTTTCACCTGGTACAACAATACTCTATTACTGAGTGAGTAAGATGGAAAAATAGATAAGATCGAGCATTCCACTATCCATCAACAGGTCACCTAAAAAAAACTTGCAAGTCCGCCTTATATGCAGCCACCACGGATATTACTTATTCAATTGACATATATTCAACAATCTAAACAACGTGCAGGAAAACGTCTGTTTCAATTCAACATACAAATTCCAGCCAACCGCGGATAACAAATGGCTCACAGCATCCGATAAGGTTCTGAACAGAAGCATCAAAACCACCGCCAACATGAACCATGGCAACCCCAGTTACCAGCCCCCCCCCCACCAGTCCCCAACTAACAGCAAACCTGAAACCTAAAAAGCCGAGAACCGCGAAATTCTAGTTAATATTTCTTTCACTATGATAATGAAAAACCTTAAGCGGTTGATATAGAATATTCCGGGATTATATTGATTCACAATTGTCATGGAGTGAACAATGCAAATCCCAGAGGTAAAATGGTTGCTATTCAAATATGAACAGTCACAAAAAAATGTAGTAAGATGGTCCACTACTATTGTTTGCAGTTACAATCATTCGGATATTTTGGTGTTGAATCTTTGTTTCAAAAAGTACATAGTTAGTCATGATTAAATGTTAAAATCAATGCAGTGTAAAATTTGATCGTATTGGTAATTAAAACAACTAACCATCTATTGTCCCATTAAAAATGCCCAATAAAATTTCTGTGTATACAAAAAATTGTGGCAATGGTAGAGTTATAAAATTACCTTCTTTGTAAATACTTGCTAAAGCAAATGTCTTTCCTCATTTTGGCTATTGTGGTCCGTTGTAGTCAACTTCAAACTGGTACCACCATAACAAACTGCAAATTCTGCTACATAAACTAAAGCTCACGCCTATACTTACAATCGCATGCGAGCGATTGGCGTTCGCAATACAGGATTTTGACCCCAAGATCAAGTGTCGCATACTCACGCGCAGAAAGCGCTCGCTGCGACAGGAAGTATATCATGGGCATTATACTTGCTATGCGTGCAGAAATCAGGGACTCCAAAAAGATTTGGAAGATAACAACTTGGTAAAAACTTGATAATAGATAGAAAAACCACTGATTTGTTTTAACATTTCAGTGTTTGAAGAAATTGTCCTTGTTTTTTTTTCTTTTTTCCTTTACTCACTCTAAGTCTCAATCTAACCAGGAGGCCAACAATGGAATAATTTTGCTGGACAATGGGAACTTTCCATGTAGAGCTGACATGTCGGAATAGACTTCCAGGTTGATATTATTGAAACTTTTGGAGATGTTTTGCTCAAATTTAATGTTATTAACAGATGTGTTCTTTAGTTTTGTACTCATTGATTATATCTACTTTGTTTCCAATATTTGTTGTAAAATTGTTTTGTTTCTCAATTGGGACCTATTGGCAATCAAGAACACTTTGTCGCAAAAATGTCAACAATTTTTCACACATAGATAGCTAGATTATATAACGAGTTCTGGTAGTCTTGGTAACAAACAAAGCCATGAACAAATAAAACACATCAAGTGTAATGCTTGGACAAAGAATATAAACAATCTAAAGGTTATGCCAACGACTGGTAAAGATAGACAAGCGCATTCTCCACAAACGGGTAACCAAAATCGAGGGGGTGCCAAAGTATTATAATGAGCATACGCACTACATTATCATACTTTTGGGCACTACCATATTGGTTTAAGTATCGTCGTATTTGGAAAATCCTTATGCTTATTTATGGGACAGTTGAGTATTTTTTTTTTTACCGTTGCGAGTGAGAACAACAATAACAATGATGCCACAGTGCTAGCACTCGGACTCAAATATCTATTTTCCTTAGCAAAATTAAAAGTTTAAATATAATACTTATTTAATATTAATTTTGCCAAGGCAGTTGCCCTGAGCAAAATGTCCCTATTCCTCAGGACCTACCTGATAAAACGGGGGAACCAAATTGCATCCGCACTTAGAGGGGAGAGGCCCTGACCATTCCGTGTAGAAGATATGGCCGTAGCGGCATGTGCGTGGGGGTTATACTTCCGCACAGAGAGTGGAACTTGTATGATTCTTGTCAAGGGACTTTGGTCATGCCAAGTTGAAAAAAATAATTTGCAATTCTAAAGTGGGTTGACTTTGTTTGGGTTACATGGCATTTTTCGCGCTTCGCGGGCAAATTTTCGGAACCCAGGGGTCCGTTCCACTCAGTCATAAATACGTACATACTCTGTCATGCTGAGTGGACTAATTTGTCCAAAAACAAACTAACTGGTATGAAAAAGTTGATATGTAGGACATACGCATGAGTAGGTATCCAAGTGGGTTATGCCCGAGTTTGGGGAAAGGACGCCAGGGGCCTGAGTTGTCATAATACCGGAGCCCGGGACAACTATTGGCGTGCGTTGCTATGTTTGTTTTTATTCGAATGAAAGATATGGACGGGTTGACAAGGGTGGGTGCGGGAGGGATGTACCTTCCTGTAGAAAGTCGAAACGCTTGCTATATTCTCTTTCCGACACACATTTACTCATGACATGTTGATGGGGAAACTTAACTTGAAAATGATTTATATATAACAAACGACTCGTGCTTCAAGGTATGAGCAACAGCCGGAAAATCTTAACCGATGCATAAGATTTGTTTGATTGAATGAAGAATGGGTATAAGTGTTCGTGGCGAGAGTTCACATCTCAAGTTGGAGTGCGCGAACGAAGCGCGGGGATCAATACATATCCGTTCCAAAGACACATTTCTCCAAAGTTGTAAACACCAATGTGGAATAGAAATGCTTTGAGGTATGACCAAGGGGTATTAAAAAAGTAAGACGTTAAACGCAGATTTTGTTTAATTTATATTGGTGAGGTGTGCGAAAGGGGCACCCCTCCCGCGCGAAACGTGGAACCCTTGCAAATTCCCAGTGTCAAAAAAGCCATTTTTACCTTTTCTCACAAAAGTTGATAGAAATGATTTGAACTTCTAATGGTTTTCGTCATAATACTGCCAAGGTATGGCCAGATGCAACGCGTTGCGCTAGTTTCTTTCTGTAAACGTATAGACACAAACTTGGGTTGCATCATCCTACATTGTTTTTGCTAAACAAGAATGCATTGTGATATCTATTTTGGTATCCGTGTATAACAAATTTTGGCAAAGCATGTCAAATCACCTTTAAAAAAATGGTGGAAAACAATAGCAGTTGCAATGACAACAGTCCGGGTGTGTTTTGCATTTCCTTGCCGAATATAGCCCAAAATTAAAAGGTGTATAACCGAAAAGTGGGGAACTTTCTCTTTCAATGTGCAGATGACAAGTTGCTAAGGCAAAATTTTTGAAGTGTGGAGTTCATAGTTTTTATCTTAGAGGTAAATAAACAAATCGATTCACAAACTCATATAATATTGTGCGCGAAAAATTACGGGTTTTAGTGATAACTCAAGGAAACACAATGCTTTTTTTATCTACTTGAGGGAGAATTAGGCCAAGAGAAAAAAACAAGTTTGCCAACGACTCGCGTCGCGCGCAGTTTGTGTAAATTGGTCCTTTTGGCGCATTATTTTTTAAGGTTTCTGCGCACCTTAAAAGATACTTTTTCTTTTCATAAAAAAAGAATTTGGTTATCGGGCGAGTATTCAAAATGCAAAAAGATTTTTATTTTGAATCCCTCATTTCGCATTAGACATTTTCTTAAAAAAGCGCATTGCATTCTTTTTTTATACATTTCTTCTGAGACCAAACTTTGTTTTTTGCTTTATCCGGTACATTCGCTAAGCCTACTAAGCCTTAACATGACTTATGACCGGTTTACGGCATGCGACCCACACCCTAACTTTAACAATATACAATACATCCATAGTGATTGAATGGTAAAATTTTCGGGTGAAACAGCGGAAAACGGTAAAATTTTTGGGAGCAAAAGTTAAATTCATGGGGGGGGGGGGACTGTAGATTTTAAACAATTTTGTGGCCCTAATCGTTTTCTGTCCCATATTTTTGTAGCTTTTTGACCCCAAATCGCTGATTTTTGGCAAGAAATCCAATCAAAATTTGGGACAATGCCCCTGGCGCGCCAACTGATCAAAACTTGGGTCGGGTCAACAATCAGCTAATCCCAAAAGGTATTGTAAATTCTCAAAGGTCCTGTCTGACTATGAGTCATGTTACAACCACGTTGCTGCACGAGCGCGGAAAATTTAACCAAATTAAATATAGGTTATAAATTCCTATGGTTCGTAATTTTCACAGTGTCTCATTTTTTTCAGCAAGGGATTAGGGTCGGACGCCCCTTGATCCGCCATTATGGGGTGCAACCCAATCTTCTAAACTAAACCTATAGCTAACATTGTTGTAAATGAAAGAGATTTCGATTGTCTCAACTCCCTGAGGTATATGACATTTGCACACCTTTATTTTAGAGTGGCATAAAGGTAACAAACTTAACACCTAACTCGAATCGGTTTTTACTTTTCTTTTCCATTTTTTCTCATTACTTTTTCTGGTTCCTGAGTTTTTTACTTTTCACTTTGGGGGCGCACCCGCGCTTGCATTTGTATATAACTGTAGATAAAACGGGGGAACGTTACCAGCTGTCACCTAAAATGGTTAGGCTTACCTCAATGGCGCTGTGGAATAGTTTTTTTTTTTAACTGTTACCCCCAAAAAAAACAAATACATCATCGTTCACAAACTAACCAGTTTACATTATACTATAAACTTGAATAGAAATGAAGTTAAGCAATTAGTTGCGGATTTTGTGGTTCTGTTATGTCAAAGGCTTAGCCCAGAAACTTTCCTGTCATGGCTTTTGTTCGTCACAGATGTGAAATGGATATGGTTTAAGGCTCGCGCTTTTCCAACCCCAGGGAATTCTGGTGACAGAGGACTGAAAAAATAGGGTCTTTGGGTGAGATACCGCCAATTGCCACAAAATAGAAGGGGTTCCGAGTGCCATTTGCAAAATTTTTCAAAATAAAATTAAATTGGGTCAATAAAGTGAGATTTTTGCAAAAGTTTCAAAAAATAGGTTTTTGGTGGTGAAAAATTTTCAAAAATTTTTGAAAAAAATAGTATTTCTTTGTGTTTTTTTGTATTATTTTACAAAAATATTTGGTCTTTGGTTGAAATTTAAAAAAAAATGGTTGTCTTTGGTGAAACGATGGTGAAAAAAAGGGGTCTTTACAGCCTTAGGATACGCATTCTGAAAGCGATCCTTTGGTCATGCTGATGGATGCAATGCCTGAGGTATATTCCTTCCTGCACTTTCGCAGGAAGTCTAATGACCATGGTGGTATTGGATCATCCCAAAGCTTGCCTAAACATTCAAACTACACCCACAGGCATTAACACCTTCTTTTGAGCATGTTTGTTCCACAATACATTTCGGCAGCAGACACAATTTTCACAATCACACTCAGCTCTTCAATTTTTCAAAATTTGAAGTGTTTCCATTTTCAACTTCAACCAATTTTCTACTGTGACTTCATCTACATCAAGGCACTACAAGGAACCTGCTGATCAAAATTTTAATGTTCTTCCCGCTTTTTCTTCTCTGGAGATATTTTAGGATTTATTTTTCATTTCTCATCATGGATTGTGTATACTGAAACCTGTGCAACACTACAACCCATTGTTTAATCAACTAACTTTTGCTACTTCCCTGCTTACTCATCATTGCCCAATCAATATGAGGACCCTTGAACCAACAATTGATCTAATTGAAACACTGCATCACTACTGAACTAACAATAGCCTCAACCAGGATTTCCACACACCTCCTTGGGTTAACTTAAAAGTCCTGTCCGATTTTCAGTGAGGATATTTACAGTAACACAAACATGAAAAAAAAACCAAAATCACAATCAAACAACTTTGTACTGTAAATCTGCACAATTTGATGCAATTCTGTGTGAGTTGACATTCCGCTGATACCAGAGGACTGTTGCAAACACATGGCCTTAATCTATGACCTAGTTATCTCAAGGCAACAATTACTTGCTATACGCCACAACCCACACCATCTCAGTACAGTATTCACACAAATTTTGGGTTGAC
>JAMKCH010021213.1:0-29055 GCA_023653785.1 Ophioderma brevispina | reverse complement strand
TCCGCCTAAGGCATCTCAGGCATGCTCATGGGTTCATATCAGGGGATCAAACAGACTATGGGGGATCTGCTCCAACCCTCGCCTCAAGAAACCGTCTCGCTACAGCGGCCATGTGCGGCCCGTGGCGTGCGTCGTTTTGCAGCCCGAAATTGTTTGCATAAACCCTTCTTGAATGTGGCAGGCTTGTGTTTTCCATCGAATGTCCAGTACACAACGGCGTTCGTGTTGCCTATGTGACACCAGTGGACGTTTTTCTTCCTAATGATGAATACCGGCCCAACCATCACGGGATTGCCACCACATGATGGATTCCTGAATACAGTGCTAGAAAATTCATCTTGCCGGTCAAGGATTCTCCGTTTTGTGTTTTTGTTAGCGGTCCATAAATACACCATCGTCCATAAATACATCATGTCGCCATAGTGTCTAAGTGTAATCCTCTGTGCCACTAGCCCTAGCGAAAGAGTGTAGAGGCTATTTTGGTGAACGTTAGCGTGGAATTTTGCAATTTCTTCTTGCTGTCGGGTACCATGTTGAAGCAATATCCGATTTATAGTTGGAGGGAAACGTCGATTCCATAATCATGTTCTCCACAAACGACCGAAGACGGCTCGTGATAGCATTTGCAGGGTCTACCGTTAGTGGTCCCTGGTCGTCAGCCCTGGAGCTCTTGGGGTCAAATGAACCCACCTCTCGATGAGTCTGAGGATTTAAAGACCGTACTCTGCTATTCCCCTTTGCTCCAGGGGATCAAAGAGAGAAAGATGCTTGAATAAGAATTGGGTTACGCCTATCGGCGGAGTAACTGATTTCTGCGCAGTTTTTCAGTGTTATTGTCTAACTTATGCCTTTACATACTCTGGGGATGTCAAGTGCAAAAGTTGCACCTTTGATTTAATACTGCAATAAAAGTCATCACAAATTCTTTTCCTAAATATCAGTGGGACCAGTAGATGTACATCATGCGCATGCTGGCATTGAACTCGATCAAATAATAGCACTGTTGATAGCTGTTGATATCAGTAAATCCGCTCGGGATGCAGAGGATAAAGCATTGTTATCTGGAAGTACATAGCCATTGTTATTACCCCCATACAGCTGAAGAGACTTTCAGGTGCTTCATTCCACCTGATTAGTTGAGCTATTTGTTCATGACGCAAAGCACAAGAGATACTTGTCCTCTTTCACGAATAAACACTAAAGCTTAGGCTTCTACTGTGCGTTCACATTAACTTTTGACCGTATAGTCATCTTTTTCCGAAAAAGAAAAAACAAAGATGAACAAACAACATGAACGAAAGTTGGTTGGCAGACGGGGACCTAACCATCCTGTGTGCAGAAAAGAAACAAATACTTAACTTACAGTTGAGACTTGCCGCGTAACCCATTCACATTCAATTTAACGTTTTGTTAGCATAGGTCCCTAGACCCCCTTCTTGTCTTTTTTCTAACTACATGGTGGTAAATGATAAAACTGAGGTCCAGAGCAATCAAGTTATGAGCTGGTTCTGTGTTAGGTCAAAGCTACCAAGCACACATTCCACCATAAGTTTTGTTCACATAGTTTATTTTTTCAATAAATGAGTGAAAAATATACAGTAAATAATTGGACTCCCATGTAGAACCTCACAGTTATTTCAATCGCGAACGCGGCCAGCTCAATGCAAACTGGGTAGAATTCCATATAGAAGTCCCAGTATACAAATGAGGTGTTGCCTTTGATTCCGTCCTGCGGTACTTAACAACATCATACAGAGCAGCCGGAATCAATGAACAATACCTCATTGCGTACTTGGGCTTCTATGTGAAACGTTCCCGAAAAATGGGCGGGGATAAAGAGCCTATAACGCCTGACATCTTTCAGCTGCATGGACAGTAACAATGGTCTCTGCAGTTTCCAAATAAACAAAGGGAATTCCCAAGTTGCTTTGTCCGCTGAATACCAGCGGGGTGGGGGGGCCGGGTGTTCTTGGGGGTGGGGGGGGGGTGGTGGATTATACACTAAAGCCGCAATTTGATTGAGTCATGCAGGGCATAGCGTATGTCACTTATCACGTGATATTAGGAGAAAAGAAATTATGATGGCATTTTATTCATGTTCATTGAAATGTGCAACCTTTACAGTTGCCATACCCAATAAAAAATGGTAATTGTAATATTTATTATTTATAGTGGGAAAATGGGTTTACTTCTGCGAAGTTATGTAAGTCAAATGACAATTTTTCCTTTGACCCATGGCCATATGAAATCAGCGGACTTTGGGCCTATTGTACCCTTACCTGTCGGCGTGGCAAGCACTCTTCGGCGTAGTGGGACAATGCCGTGTAGTGGAGGGCACATAATGAAATCATTCACCTACTATAACATTATTACTGAAGTGGTCAAAGAAAAATGTTTTGGATGAGTCTGAAACAAGAAACAAAAATTCAACTTTATGGGCATTAGTGTATCATTCGTAAAATAGCGCAATGGTGACCTTTATTCACTTCACACGGCGATGATGTGTATCAACCTCGATCGTGGTTTCACTTCCAAATTCAATCATATTTTTGATAGCTTTATTGGATTTAAATCCTTACACGTTAAAGTTCGTTCAGAGGCCTTTTACAAGGCCGCAAAACTAGAATATAATCGATCGAAGGTATGAATTTCCAATCAAAAACGGGCTTCACCTTACGTTAAGTAGCTTCAACCGTAATTAAAAAGTGCAAGCGTTGTTTAGAGTTTGAAAAAAAAAATATTCTGAGTTGATTAGAAGTGATTAGATTCGTGTCTTGTGTATGTTTGTGTGTGTACGCACACTTTTTACATTACATTGCCTATGGAGTTCATATCGCGCTGGGCGGGACAAAAAAACAGTCATTATGTAAACTCTAGAGGTCAAAGCCAAAACCTCATATGTAAAAAAGTGGGCCCCATTGCTAACACTCATTGTGCATTTGGTAGACCATCGGGTTCTAGCTTGATGTCATGGGCCAAATATGATAGAAATCTATCGCACGTTATTTCAGAATATGGAGTACATAATTACCTAAATATATTTAGAAAGGAAAACCTTTAGGCATGGCATTACAGCAAATTATCAGTTTTTGGTTTGTGTCTCTCGAAAATGTGAGCATATGAGTTTGCATGTACGTTGTTAACATTCTTCATCTTAAATTATAACTGATACAAGCCAAATATGTAGTTAATTTATAAAGATTGATATTAGATAAATTGATATTGTATTACAGGTCCAAAGCGGTGAACGCGGCAATCACTAAAACCCGTAATTATGTTAATAAACCAAATTCAGCAAATCGCGATGATGCACGTTGGTTGGACGGATGTTCAGAAAAAACGCGATGTTGTTTTCCATATGACGGATGCTAAATAACGCTTTAGTATAGGGATAAAACTTCAACATGCCGCACGATGTCATGAATATCGCCGGTTTTTTTGCGTATTTTTGGTGTACGGATATGATGGTTAACCTTTTCCACTTGTATACAGTATATTAATAGCGTACCGACGGCACATGTGGGACAGTGCAGGATGAACAGTGTCAAATTAGAAAGACTTGGTGTTGTCAAGAATGTCAGAGAGCAAACATAAGAACACAAAGTGTAATATTTTGTAGGATATTTTGTGCATTCAAACATGCCAAAGATACCACGCCAGCCAAAGACCGACTTGCACATCGCAATGAAAGTTATTTTTGCCCAATGGCTCATCAGCATCCACAGTATCAGGCAGTATGCCCCACGCACGGACAAAGGGCCTTTGACTTTGCTTTTGAGAGTAGGGACTCGAGACAAAAACTTAATGTAGACCGGCCTTCGCTGGAACGTAAATATAAAAGCCTATCTTGTAATGCTAAATGCTAAATGGACCAGTTGTAAAGTCCTTCTAAGGAAAAATGTATGAGATTGAGGTCCCCAAGATCACTAAACTTGACCCCGGATCTCTTTTTATGGGGCTTACAAGTCGAGCATGTACAACCCCAACTCACCGGAAAGTCTATAAGAACTTCAAAGGAGAATTTCTGTGAAGTGGGTCAGTTACAGATATAAACAGGAACTCAAAGCAATGTGTTGCTCGCGGTGGGGCCATGTTGAGGACTAGCAAGTTTGAAACGTCTGTAAATATACCTCCTAAGCAATAACATTTTGTATCTATATTAATTTCACTTGAGATGCCAGCGCATGTAAGTGTGGAACATAAAATCAATGTGCGGGCGCGGGCCGGACTCAACCGGCAATCTATGGCAACACTATATTGCGCAGGCCATTCCATCTCCAGGAATAGATTAAGAGATATTTATACATGTTTTTACAGGGAGAAACTACAGTAGTTATAAAGGTCTTGAAAATTAACTCGAATTACTCCTACCTGTATTTTACGCGAAATTGCCACTGACCATGGGTTACCTGTGAACTGCATGATTAAATTGATGCTTTTTGTTTTTAAATCCATAAATGGCACTGCACGGCATAATGTAGTTTATATATATACTGCATACAACCATTCTCGTATACTTGCGACTAAGCTAATAATGAATCGGGTGTATCAAAAAATCAATCATCTTGGGGAGTAGATCATGTAATGTGTAGCCACCAAGTATGTGCATAAGCTTCCACTTCACATCCCTTTCCTGATGCAGTATAAGAAAAAATCTAACACTTAACTGATAGGGGTTGCACTCCGTTAGGCATAACGGGGGGGGGGGGGGGTTCCTAGGGACCCCCTAATATATCATTTCCTAGAGGGTTTTTTAGATGAAATCCATTACATGTTAGAAGGTTTCAAAGACATCAACAATAAAGAAATAAAAACTGAAGCAAGTTGTTCAGTAAGAAAAATTAGGTGACAAGACATTGATTTTAATTTTGCGTCCAAATATGTGCGAAAAAGACACTAATTAGTTTCTGCATTTCTACGGCACTGATTCACCTAGACTTTGCTGATTGCTTTAATTGGCGAAGGATGAACTATATTTAAAATATTAAGCACAAACATAGAAATGTCTCTGCCCATTTTATATAATTTACCATAGGTTCCTACAGTCAAACCCTATACGTGTATATACAATATTATGACACCATGGCCTACTATACTTTCCAAGATTTTTTTTTATTAATTAGTTATTTTGTTTATGTCACTAGGTGTATGCAGTATGAAATCAGGAATCACAGTAACTCTATTAAGATTTTAAATTTTTGTAATGGGCACTTCGGTAGTGAATAAGGGGGGGGGGGGGACTATGAAAACTTCGCGTTGAAGCTATGTATATTTCGTTCACTGATCTGCTAATCCTCAGTTCTTGAAAACGTATGGACTTATCCGCAATGTTTGTTAGTTATGAATGAGGGCCGGGGACTCAGGCTACAAACATAATTAATGAGCACTCTATAAGCGTGACGTGTGTAAGACATCTCCCGTCGCTTCTCAGAGATTTTGCGCCCGAAATTATGCCCCAGGACCAGCGCTCCAGGCGCAGCTCGTCCTGGAGAGTATATGGTCATGGGAACATAAATAATCTTGAAAATATCCTAAGTCCAAATACAGCTCCAGGAGCAATATTGATACGCAATGGTCCAGAGCATATGCCAAATATGATCCTGGAGCAGTTGCAGGAATTATTCTAAGTCAAGGGGGGGGGGCTGGCGTATTATTAGGGACCCATGCTAATTAACGCAAAAACGACGCGGAGTGATTGAATTTTTTGCACCAAAACCTTAAAAAAAAAAAAAAAAAAAAAAAAAAAAACAACCCAAATCAAAAAAGCATTAAATAAAAAAAGAAAAATTAAAAAAAAAAAAAAAAATGGGTCCCTAGGAAAAACCCCCTTATGCAGTAGTGTTAGAGATACTTTTTTAAACGAACTTTTAAAAAATTTAATTGTCATTACAGTTCTCTGATTGTATTTAGGGCTGGTTATGATGTATTTTATTTATAATTTTAATGCAACATTTCACATTGATTTTTTTCATATTTTTTTTTATTAAAAGTATTATATGTGTATTTTATTATGGTTTTGGATGTTAATTATTAATTTATCTTGTCGTATGTTTGTGGCGTGTGTGTGCGCCTTACCATTTTCAGTATTATTATTATAGTTCCGTGGTTATTGAGTTATAAAAGAGTCCTGTTTACCCATAAGGCGCTGTGATTTGGGCTTACCCTCGTCTTACCAAGCCGTTTTGGTTAACCGGATTGCCAAGGGGGGGGGGGGGGGGTGGTTACACCCCCTACTCGAGAATTCGTTATAACGCACCGTATGCTGATGATACCAGTGGATAGCTAGGATCCTCTTCTTTCTATGTGATACGAATAAGTACCCACATACCTAGTATGGAGTCACAATGACGTCAACAAGTCCGCAAGTCGGCAAAAAATTGGCGCACAGAAAATAGGCGATTTAATAATTTTTGCGCTAAAAAGAGAATTCGTTATAAAGCACCCAGAGGGTTTATGCCTTTGATGATACCAGTGGATAGCTAGTCGTCCTCTTTGCATTGATACTAAAATAAGTACCAACATTCATAGTACGGGGTCACAATGACGTCATAAAATCGCGAGTCGGCGAAATTGGCATTTCTAAACAGAAAATAGCGAGCATCAAATTGTGCAGGCTAGTTTTACATAAAACCTAGAGTTTTTGTGCATAATATTTGCAAAATGCACCATAAAGTATCCTTGGGTGGCAACACCCTCCTCCTTACCCTTCGGACTTTGACGGCATACCCTAACCCCGGGAACGTTTTTTTTACCCTAAACGTCCGAAAGGCATGAGAAAAAGAATGAGGATTTTTTTCCCTTTTTACGCGGCCTTTTGAGCGCACCGGCAGCATGGGGGGGGGGGTGTAGGGTCCCCTTGGTAAGACGAGGTTAATCATATTAAGCATTTATTTATCAAAATATTGCAAAGTGTCTCTTTAAAACCGTATTTTTCAAACAGCGAATGTACTATAGAAAGAAAGAACACAAAAAGCATAGAAAAAAAACCGCCCTATTTGGTTGTACTTGTTGACTATCACTTTGTAGATAATTGTATATCGGCAAATGTATGTTAAATACGTCTTTTTACAAAGTAAAACGAAACTTTTCAAATGCTACATCATAATTCTTAAATGACACTTATGTTGCTACTTATATTGTGAAAGGATACTCTATTTTTATATTTCAGTAGCTTTGTATGTAACCCGGGTCATGTTCAAATATTGAAGGTCCCAAACTAACAAGAACTTTCAAAAAATATACAAAGTGAAACAGTGACTGAAATTTGTTTAAAATAATACCAAAAAACTTCAATTGGCAATTCCCAATCAATACACGACATTGGTTAAGAGTATCAGATCAACCGACAGTTCACAGTGGACTATGTGTTTACTGTGTTATAACCTATATTCAACCAGTTATTATTTTGATGTATTGTCTACAAAATTCAACACGATCTGATGTTGAATTACCGAGAATTGGATTACCTAGATGAATGATTATTACATTAAACTGTCACACGAAGTGCAGACATAGTAAGTAAGACCGTGCAGGCACGAGGGCGAAATGAGTATAATTTTCCCTGGTAGCGTTTTACATGTCAATCGCTCTATATTAATTATATGAGTCTGTATTCTATAAAGAAGTTAAACGCTCGGCAAAAATGGAATTAAACACGAAACAAGAAAACAAAATCTAGGGTTACACGATCCCGCGCCCCTGGATTGCCAGTTCAGAATTAACCACTTTCGATAACTAAGTAAATGCCATATTAGAGCCACGGAAATACCCCGTCTGTTACTGATTCATTCATTTAAGATGATTGATATCAGTGGACAATAATGGCTGAGGATTAATTGAAGTGTATGATCATTGGGAATATGGCGTAACCTAGAGGCAGCTGATATTCCCCTTGTTGTTAAAACGACTCTTACTGAAAAATGAAGTTAAGTTTTAACCTTGCTTAGTGTTGAAAGTGCAATGTATCTGATATAAAGCTACAAAATCATAAGTCTATATGTGAAACGCCAAAAACGGCTAACACTTTATATTTCAATGCGGCAGATAGATATCTATGTGAAAAACATGTCATTCATGTTCACGCACGAGGCAGATACGACGCACATGATCTGTATCTGAAAAACGCGTAAACAGCTTGTTTACGAACAGAGTTAATTATACGCCTATTGAAATAACGTGTAAATGAACATACGACAGTATGTGTAATAGCGAATATGAAGTTTGAGCTATTGGTCAAAGTTCTTAATAATATTTCACTAATTAGGTCACTTTCAAGATGTAACTTTGTTGGCATGTTATAGACATAACAGTATAAGTACTATATAAAATATCTTCAAAAAAGTTCAAAAAGGTCAGATAAGACAGTATGTGATGTTAATTTGTAAAAAAAAAAAACCAACAATATGTAAAAAAGTGGGTCCATGTGCCAACAAACCTCATGTGATTTTTTGGTCCACATCGGGTTCTATAGAATTCAACTAAATTATGGTTCTATATTGGGCAGTTTATTCAGGGTCTGGAGTAAAAAAAAAATATCTAAATACATTCAAAGGAAAACCCCGTTCTTGTGCAAGGATTACAGCCAAAATTGTTCATTTTTGGTATCTCCCGAAAATGCGAGGTGTTATTATGTTACCGTTTTTACTAGATTGTGTTTTGCTCTTAGAGGTCAAATGCACCATATGAGGGTTTCTATCCCAGTGACGACATGTACTAGATTATCATTAGAGAGGAACTGGAAATTGCCACCTAACTAAATTGGAAGGCTGAGCCTTTGCACAATAGCAAATGCCATCATCAGAGCAAATTAAAACAGCCATGAGTTTCACCTTATATAAAAACTACCAGTAAAACAAAGGGAGAGACAACAATATATTTTGATCAAGGGCAATACGGGAATTAAGTTTCGGTGGCCATTTGTCGAGAGCATCTTTTTGAGGTAAAAATCGCGTCGTGATATTTGTAGTGAAAATAAATGTTGTGGCCAGAAAAGGGAGATTAGTGACGGCTGAATAAAATAAATGGAACCAAATAAATTTTAAAAATCAGTACAAATTAAAAATAAAGAAAAAACGACAAAATAATAAAAAATCAAACGCCAAAATGGTAAGAAAATAAAAAATAAGCAAACGGAAGAATAATAAAAAAATATTTTAAAACTTAAGAAAATCAAATCCGTATACACGAAAATATTAATAATATAAATCGTTAAAATGAAATAAACTTAAATAATTAACATTAAACAAAATAAAGATGACTAAATAAGTAAAATAAAACAAAGTAATAAACACAAATACATTTACAAAATTAAAAACAAAATAAATTTTGAATATAATACATATACATACAGAAATTAACACGTATACAATTACATAAAAACCAAATTAAACACTATGAATAAAAATATATACATTATAAATTAAAAATCAAAATAAACAAAGAATATAATATAAATAAAAAAAACGAAAGGAATCGTTCGCGAATTAAATTGCATGATTGTAAACCCATGGCGTCATATTCCAAGCAATTGTCAAGAAAACTTACAGCTTCAATTCTGGACATCCATTCACCATGCAAACCTTGCATCAGACCAAACTAGGGGTCACAACCAACAGCTACAACAGCACCACTGTAGAATTCTCTTACCAGCACATATTTTTTCCAAGTGTCATCTGCATCTGGAACACCCCTAGGCTTTTGTAACAAACCTAGTATGCAGTATGTTTAATAAGTTTGCGCCAGGAAAATATACACATTCTACGTCCTACTTTTATAAAGTAATAGAATACGTTTAACACATTTGATCATTCAAAATTGAAGTAGGCCAATGTCCCCATGATAACGTTCAAGTGGACTGTCATATATTATTTGTGTGCTATAAAATATGTTTATGTTCTTCCCATGTCTTTTTTCTAAATTAAAGTCACTCTGTCACTTAGTTGAACATAAAAAACTTCAAAATAATTGATGGCATTTCTGTCCCTAGGTCATTTAATATTGCCAGATTGACTGATAAATCAAGTCAATTCAGTTGCGTATTAAAGTATATGCCGTTAAGCACTGTTTGTGGTTCTCCTACATCACTGACTATGCCCCTTAAGCATTTGTTAACGAAAGCCTTATTGCCGATTTTTTTTCAAGGCAATTGTGAACCTTTTCTTTATTCTACTTGGGACCTACTGTTTATATGGGGAATCTTTGCCTTGATTTTATCATTGTCTATTGTACGATAAAATATCGCACCGTGGTAATCTGCAACCTGACTGGGCCTAATTGTTTTCAGAATAAGTGAATGTGACGTGAATCTTGGACTCGCTAGAAGCCAAAAGGTGAATCACCGCGAAGGCTTGCGGGATGGGGTGGTCAAGATTTCCCACTGTCGTCTGCTTTAAGTACACCTATATAATGACGACCACCAGAGGCAAAAGGGCGCAATGAAAATAGAAATTGAGTTTTACAGTCTATTTTTTCATAGTAAATGAGCGTAAATGACATTTGAATTACCTGGAGCTGTAGGTGATCTATTTGAGCGTCTTCCTGCGAGCTACCGCTACAGAATAATAATAAAAAAAAAAAAACATATGTTAGTCTTCTGCCGTTATGACGTGATCTGTTGATATATTGTCGTATAACGATGCTCCGAGAGCAATGATATCATTTAACTGTCATTTAACCCTCGTCTCATCCTCTAGTGAATTTCCTTTGGTACGCAAAAACGCTAAAAGCTTTCGTAAAAAGCTTCTAGGAAAATGTTTTCATATCCTTTGCGGTCATTTTAAGGAATTAAGATAGCACATTTTATCGGTGTTAACCTGTTAGGGTGTGCTGTCGAAATAAATGAGGGGGTGCCATCCAAGAATAATATTGTATGGCACATTTCCGAAACTGTTCTGCGCAGTATGGCACAAAAACACTATGTTTGTATAACACCAGCCATTTGCCATCAGTTACAGCTGAAACCGTATTAGTAGAGTAGATATGTGCAATATTTTGGGGGAATTGTGCACTTGGTGATAAAAGCATGAAATTTGGCACATATCTAGGGCATGTCATAAGAAAGACTTTTAGCTATAGGGGCATCGCAAATTTGTCATCTGATTAAAATGATGGCTATTTTTTTTTCAAAATGGCTGCCATTACTTGCTATTTATCCTCTAGATTTGAGATTGAGTTGATAAATACGGTGCTTTTAGGCATTCAAGCATGGCATTTGATGCACATTGGATGTTTTAAAAAGACATTCGATCAAATGGCCATTGCAGGTTTATCCCATGGCAGGAATGACGGCCATTTCCAAAATGGCCGCCATTAACAGCTATTTTTACATATTTGCATGAAATAAATATGTATAACGTCTTTTTTTCATACAATCAATAAAGTGAAAACAAGTTTTTATTTGAGCATTTCAAATTGGTTGCATGACAACAGTGGTTGCCATTTTCAAGATGGCCACTATTAATTACTCTTTTATAGTCTGTTGTAAACTGTACCTTTGGTTATAGAGTCACAAAGTCTTCACACAGGTTGTGCCTTAAGAATATGTTTTAATTAAAAAGACACTATTAGGTTATTCTGATATAACAGTCTTGATGTATAATCATGTGCTCTTCCTCCAATGAAGGCAGCACTCACTGAACATATCAAGAGAGCCACCTATCAAATTGGTTACTGTTGGGCTCAAATGATGATGCATCTCCTGAGCTTCCATGTCCAAGTGAATGAGGTTGGACTAGAAAGGAAAAGAGTATTGGGAAATCTTCTGGACAACCCTTCCAGAAGTTAGAAAAGTATGCCCAAAACTTCCAAGTTGTGGTTGCAAGGAGGGCTGCAGATGACAGGAAAAATGCTTGAAAGCAGCTCTTCAGTGCAGCCTGTATGCAGACTTGAATAATTTACAGCATCATAAGATCTGCTCTGATATAGGTGTGTACTTCTGTGTTTATCTTTAGATGCTAACTGCAATTCTCTTGTTAATGAATATAACAACACCTTATCTAAGACCCTTGATGAACATGCTCCACTCGTCAGTCAACTCTAGTTCTCCATACTCATGCTCCTTGGTATTCAGATGCCTTTGGGATTGAGAAGAAGGAACACTCTCGGCTGGAACGTAGAGTTTCACAGACTTGGCTCACAGTATGCAAGGAAGCTTACAAGTATCAGTGTTGCTAAAGCCAAGACGGAGTATCATAGCAACCAGATTACTACATGTAACCAACTCGACCTTTTCCATGTAGTCAGTAATTTAACTTCTAGAGTGAAACATACACTACGTATCCATGAATATCCAAAAGATCTTGCTAACAGTTTTGCAGAATTTTTCCACAACAAGATCAAGAAACTGTGTAACAGTCTACATGATACTACTACTGACAGTCTCTTAAAACTATGTCTAGATGATCTGTTACCAGTTAACAACTTTCCTGCGCGGATCAATGTATTTCCTTAAGCTCTCAAGCATGCATTTCACCTGTGATCCCGCAGCTGAAGAAGTCCAGCTTGGACACCACCACCCTTTCAACTTATCGCCCTATATCTATTTCTTGGAAAGGTGATTGAAAGATTAGTAAATCAGTTGTAGACTTATCTCAGCGATAATGATCCCCATGTTCCGATGCAGTCAGCATACCGTCAATTTCACAGTGCGGAGACTGCTTTGTTACAGGCGCAGAATGACATCTTGATTGGTCTTGACAAACAAAACTAAAGAGGCTGTGCTAGTGTTATTGGACTTCAGTGCCACTTTTGACCATAAACAGCTCTTAACCCGCCTGAAGGCTATGAAATAACTGGAAAAGCATTAAGTTGGTTCTTTTCCTACCTAGATGACCGAACTCAATCTAGATCGATCAAATTTGCTTCATCAGATCCTGTGGCGTTAGATTGTGGAGTTCCACAGGGTCTGTTACTGGATGTATTGAATTCATCTTGTTCTCTGTCCCAATACAGGATATCATTACTGCCCATGTGGTTCAATCTGTCGTTTACACCGATGACAGCTCTATCTGTCTTTCCACCACTGGGATTGTGATGCAGCCATAAATAATATTGAATCATGCATTGCAGTCATCAGATCCTGATGTAAATCCAATAAGCTGATATTTATTACAAGACGACAGAGAATATTGTGCTTTCGTTCTCATTCTGTACAGATCGAGTAGTAACTCTCAACCATCCATCATTGGCAATTCAGTTTTTCATCCTCAAGCTGAAGCACGGAACCTTGGTGCCATCTTAGACTCATCACTGAGAAAGAACAATCATGTTATGCACCTTATGCAAGGCTGCCTGGAACTGGATAAGGACAATTGGGTAATTTTGACAGTACCTTGATGAAAATGCACCATTGGATTGGTCCATGACTTTGTTACATCAAGGCTGGATCCTTCAACTCCTTGCCCTATGGTCTCCCAGAAAGAGAAGTGACCAAGGTTCAGTGAGTTCAAAATGCACCTGCTCGTTTTGTCCTTAAATTCCGTCGTCAAGAACATAACATATCTACCAACTGCATTGGCTTCCAATTAAACAATTAAACAGCTCTCATTAATACCGATATTGTAAACTTTTTTTCTTTGTCTTAATAATTATTTATCTTCCTCCACTCCGGTTGTCTAGGATAGATGTTTTCACCAGATTAGGTAGGGTTGAGGCATCTGAATCCAGGTAAGATCAAGATTTCACCAATGTCACTGTGGGGTACATACACAAAGATCCTCACAGCTGATGATTCAGATGTATCCCCAATGTTCTTAGTATGGAAGACAACTAGGTTGTCGTTCTCTTCTATCTATTGGTCACAGTATATGTTTGAAATGTCTACTTAAATAAATTATTCTCTTAAGTTATTCTAATAGTTGGTAATTGATGTATATCATAGTTGTTTTCACATAGACATTTATCTATTGATTTGTATTTGTCGATTGATAATGGTATTTAATATTACCCCTTTTTAACTATGCGACGTGTCTAGAGGCCTCTACATTTGGCACTATATCCAGATTGTTATTATTATTAATAATTTGAACTAGCAAAAAACTTATGAAGATAAACGCAGCAATACAGAAGGAACATGAAGGATAATCAATTTCATGGTTTTGACTAATAATCTTGTTTGCAGTAGACTTACGGCCAAAATTAGAAAATTGCTCTGTTTGTCAATCTTAAAATGAGTTCCACATTGACACGGCCACTGACATAGGCGTAAATCCCGGGGGGATGGGGGATATATCCCCTCGATATTTTGATGAGGGGGATGGTCAATACGATCATCCCCCCCCCCCAATGTTGATGCCCGTTCATGTGTTTTTGACCAAAAATAACCTCATATTTTACCATAATAGTTTAAAAATGATAAATTTCCGCGCGTTTTGCGCGCATTTTGTTCTAATTACAATTACATTTAACAATTTTAGCTTCTAAATGGCAAAATTTTAGCGCGCTTCGCGTGCACATGTGCTAGTAATGGATCTTTTTATTAAACAAACCCCGGTTCATTCATTAATTTTCATCAACCCCATCCCCCCCATGTCAAAAAGAAATTTACGCCACTGGCCACTGATGACTTTGCAACACTGGGTAGCCATGATTGATTGCACCAAAAAGTGTACATGCACCTGAAGTTAGCAGATTTTGTTAACTCCCTTATTGAAGAATATGATTACTCTTTGGGTACGGTACAGAAATCAGCGTATAATATCACATCATTGGTGCTTTACAACAAAATAGTCAATGCTGTTGGCATTAGCAATACATTTCCGGCAACATAAACATAATTGCACATAATTAATAATAATAATAATGGATAAGATCGTAACCACAACAAGGGACTCAGTGCATAGGATTTATGTAAAACACTGGTATTGCCTGCCATTGTTGTCATGTGTGGCAGCCCTTTCACGTGTATACCTGTACTTGTGCAATAGTGTATGCTCGTATCATTAGACCATACCATAACATAAAGCCTCCTCCCATTTTGGAAATGTTCACAATCTTTTGTTTCAAACAAAACTAACAAAAGCCATTCTTAAATATGTTTTGAGTTTATTCAGTCTGCAAAGCAAAGATAAAACAAGCAATGGTGACTATTTTTAAATGTCTGCCACTTGTATTGATTAACTATTTACAGGTTGTACTTGGCATTGCTGTGTAACATAAATGTCTGTAATTAGTAACATCATATAAATTGGTATCGATTGTCTATTTAAAGGTTTTATTTTTGCATTGCTGCGTGATAAAAATATGCTTTGGTAGAAAAAAATATTCATATTCAGTCGATGAAAATTGTTAAAATAAAGGAATTGGCAGCCATTTTGGAAAAAGAACGCCATTTTGGAAAATGGCCACATTTCTGTTTCCGAATAGTTGCCATAAATAAATTTCTATTATAGACATTGCTCTGGGCTACAAATCATGTTTTGGTAGCCCAAAACAAACAAACAAAACACATTTAGTCCATCAAAAAAGCTAAAATACCAGAAATTGCAGCCATTTTGAAAAATGGCCGCCATTTTTGTTACACGAACATTCTGCGATGCCCCTATAGCCAAAAATCCTTCTTAGAACATGCCCAAACTGTGTGCCAAATTTCATGCTTTTATCACCAAGTGCATAATTCATGCACATATCTACTCTACTAAATGACCAGTCACCTCCCATAGACCCAGTAGCCCCAGTAACATTTTGCATTCCAATTATGCAACGAATATCATAGATGGTACAATCAATTTATTTTTGGCTCCTGTACCATTAGACGAACAATTTGACACCATTTTTATAACAAACGGATATATCTGAAAATTTACCCCCATTGTGACCTTGAACCTATTTTGACTAATAACTATGGAACTACAACCTGCAGATAGGGCAAACTATACATTTTTTTTTTAATTCTGTAAAGGTGACGAACAAACTTTTCGACGCGTTTTGATCATTTTCATATTTTGACCATAAACCTCATCCCCTTAAAAATATAATTATGTTCCACTCCTTTGATTTTGGCAAACTTTGATATATTGTTTTTATAGGTTTTCTCAATACATTTCTGAAGAAGATGGTTCTTTTGCAATTAGTTTTGGGTTAAGGCATCATTTATTCTATTTTGACGGGTCTAATACATTTCAACATGATTGGGGCATTTTAAAAGTTTGACCCCTGTGTAAACTTAATTTTACCCCTATTGAAAAAGTGATACCACTGTTTGAGAGCACTAACTACCTACCATTGATGTAGAGGGTCCATACTAACTACCAAAGGTGGTAAACCTTTTCTGTAGTGGGGAATAAACGAATTATTTAAATAATGCCCCTATGATATTCTGCTCCTGCTCTACCACAAGCGCTGGAGCCTATTGAGAGTAATTTCGTTGGCGCTGTGTTGGTATATTCAATATAGGACACGACAAAAGATCGTACAGTATGGTTGCAAGCATCAAACGTGATAAGCCTACGAACACGTCATAAGATTAATGTCTGGTAATCTACACCTTTCTGATTGGACATACTTATGGTGGAATCAAACATAACCCTCGACGTTCTTCACACACAGATGCGCGAACAGAGGTGTCACCCACACCCATGGCAGATTTGCAAAACACATGGCTTGGTAAAGACATTAAACTCTGTCTTTTCTTATGTCCTTCCAGGTGTTTATGTCAGATAATATACAGCTTGACTGTTTTCGAAGAGCATGCTCACTATCACCTGGAAACTTCGGATCAATCTCACAGAAGCCCGAGTATCATTACCATGTGGAAGTTAACATTGTGATTCTTAATAATGCCAACTACTGGATAGTAAGACAGTATTAAGCCTTGTGTTGGGGGGGGGGCCCCGTAGAACAGAGTAGTTGAAAATATGCTGCTTGGACGTTTCATTGAACATTTCATTGTTAACCACCACTCGGCTTACACGGTCAGTAAGATATGATTTAAGCAGGCAGATACTAGTGCTGTGATCCAAAACTGGTTTCAGCATTTTAATCAAAATATCCATGGTCAAGGGTATCGAAGGCAGCACTTAAGTGGTCAAGCATACGAATAAGACAGCCTTAATAGAAATCCATGGCTTCTAACCTGGAGAGGGCGACTGATGGGACTGCGGGACTTTTTTTTGCAGAGTCAAACGGCTTGCGAAGATTATGATTCCTGAGGTGATGCGACCTTTTCAAAACAATTTGGCACTGACTTTGAATGTTTTCAATGCATATCCTAAGATATCCTTTTAATTTTATCGACCGTAGATGATATAAAAGTTTCAGAGTGTGTGGAAATATGCTTTTCCAAGAAGAGACTATTCTGTTTAATGGCCACAGCAAGAATGTGTCATCGCGCAGGCCTTTGGTGCATTTGGCCAATGTTTTCACAATGTCATAGTCAGAGAGTGATTTTAAACCGGGCATATATCATTGGCAATCCTTATCCGCCTGAAGAGAAGCAACACGGACGTCCATTGGTACCTATCTTTTCATCATCTTATACAACGAAAAGCAGGAACTCATTGGAATATCAGCGTCAGAAGTTTAGCACCTGGGTAAAGCCATTGCACGATGAAATAAATGCCTTTTATTGCTATAACCCATGTCCTTTATATAGCAACTAGGTTATTCTCGGCAAGGAAAGGTTTCATCATTATAACATCCTATCAACATCATGCCAATGCATGGTCGCAAGAATGCGATGTTTCTTCTGCTTGGGTATTGAAACGACATTCTAAATGAAAGAACATTGAAATAAGAGATAGCGATTCAACTTTCGCTCTGGCAGGGGGTCAAGGTCATTACAAGACAGGGGAATCTTCCGGTCTATTTCCAAAATCTTCAAAAATTCATGTCTGCTAAAGAAATGTTGCTGGTCTGTGAACCTCATTTAGTATGAAGCCGCTTCAACCCTTTACAAAACGGTGTGCTCGGCATAGGTTTAAAGAGCATTAAGGTCACTTCCGGTCTTAATCAAAAATACCCTTAGAAATCACGAAGCAATGAACATGACTTAAACTGGGTTAGCACATCCATACCAGTAATACCAATACCAAGATAAAATTTAATGAATTTTTCGATGTTTTGGATCATAACTCGCTGCTTATCCCTTTAAGCGTCATTTTGGCGTACCTGTGTCTGTAATCCTTCTTCGCAACTTTTGTGAAGTGTCTCAGGCTGCTTCATAGGCTCCTTCACGTTATCATGCAATGTAATCTGCCATCTTGGCGGCCCATTTTGAAAATGGCCGCCAAAATTATGTCCCCGCCCTCTACCTCGAGGTACACCCCTGCACACTTTGTTTTTATTTATAACAGTCTATTATGCCACATCACCAGAGAAACCTATTCCGCGGTGTTGTGGTCACGTGAATGTGATAATTGACTATACAACGTGTGCCAAGTTTCATGGAAAAAAAAAACTCTTATGGGAAAGTTGTTTGTGGGTGCGTCCCGACTTTTGCACAAGAACTTGCGAAAGACGTTTACTCACTCACTTAAGGGCAATAATTCTTAAAGATCTTTCAAACAAAGAATCTATTTCCATTATTTATCTAGTGGGACAAATTGAACAGTACACCAGTCCGATCAAAATCTGACCATTCTATAATGTGATCCCCAGGATGACCTTGATTAACTGTATTGCCATATTGACTAAAACTATATACTCATAGAAAGGGCAAACTATACCTTTTTTAAACTTATGAAATTTAGCCCATAATTGGTACATCATTTAAATCAAGTCGAACAAACTCTATTTTTTTACCATCGTACAAATGTTGCACCTTCTTTCAACATGGGTCACTAGGTTGATTTGGTAAACTTTAATAATATTATTTTTTCACAGTAATTCACACCAAATTGTTTCTTTTGCAATTTCTTTTGGGTTCAATCATCAAATATTACTGGACTATATGCCGAATTGTCCATCTAATTATTGCCTCCAAAAATGTATAGTTCGTACCAATACGACCATTGGTTTTAGAGTAATAGGGTTAAAAAATGTCTAAATGGTAAAAAGGGTCAATCTCAATTTGTGGGACAATTAATTAGTAAATCATTTAACCTTTGACGTGATGCTAGGATCTGTTTTTAATTTCGTAATGAAATTTCTAACTGTGTAGTAAGTTTATGGGAAGACCATGTGAATTCGGAACTGTCTAGAACACTACAAGATTCTATAAATTTGGCAATATGGTGCTTAATTATTTGAATGGAAAGTTTAGATAGGATATAATCAATTATTTTGGTTCAAAATCATATTAGCCGGTATCACACAAGCTACTAAGTACAATAAAATAAAAAGAATTAGTTTTCGGTTGCTAACCTAAAGACAATGATGTTGCTATTGCACCGCTAACGATAGATTTATTCAATAGCACGTACGTCGTAAAATAATAATCGCAGGGGACAAATCTATTATAATGTAACAATTATAATGAACCCATTAGTTAAAACAAAAGTATTAATACAAGTAAATGTCAATACAATGTGTCAAGATGAGATCAGCAGTCCAGGAGGAGAATATCTGACAAAAGGGACAAATAATGAAAATAATTTGATAATCAGGATACACAGAAAGTAGAAAATTATTGTAGTTGGGACACCATCAGGTTGAAAGTTATTGTAAGTTGTCCATAAGTTTCATTATTGTTCACTGACGGAAATGTCCTTTTTACTCACGTAGCGACGACACGATGCAGTTGCCAACTGTTAACCGAAGCGCTGTATGTCCCAGGATGTATACAGTTTCACGTCTAGTGATGAACATTCACAGCAGTTACACCTCCAAATAATGACAAGCTTAAAGGCCCTATCATGGATTCTGTGGCAAACAACCAGAAGACTAACTTTTCCAATTTTCTGCTGGATGCTGAAATTAGTTTCTTCTTGTCACATAAATCGCTGGTTAAATTTATCAAGAATAACTGAGTTATTCTTCACTCTCCATCACTTCAAGATTAGACTGAAATTGATATAATAATCAATTAAAATAATCAATTCACCCAATGAAATTATCGAACTTAAATTTTTCCTATGCAAATTATGTTAAACAAAGGACTATGGTAATGTTTTGCAAAACCATAACACTAAATGTTTGCATTTGAATGATGCAATTAATATATGTTCTTTAATTAGTCAAAAAAAAGTAATTAGTTTCTCATTCCTAAACATGATAAATGAAATACGTCCGATTATCCATCTTATACCCTAATTCCTATTCATGTTAATCTGGTTTCAACATGTGTCTTCAAAGTGACACTATATGTCCGGTCAAAGACCTTTTCTAGATAACAAACAAATTCATCCTACCTGTAGCAAACAAACAGAAGACATAAACTTCACAATTTCTGCTTGGTACTGAACTTAGTTTCTTTTTGTACATAAACTTTTTTTTAGCTGGGTGAAATTTATCAAGAATAACTGATTTATGTCTTCACTCATCAACTTCAAGATAGAACTAGCCAATGAATCATCTTGGAATTTGTGGAGTTGCAGGAAAGTTCCCAAAATTAAGAATATGGCTGATGTGACTCACCACGGCATGTTAAATACTAACTTTAGGTAGGCCTGGCATGTTTTGCCCACATTAAGTGAAATGAAAAAAAGGGGGGCCAATTTTCCTGATTGTTACACCTATATCAGAGTTGCTAAGGATGAAAATGTGCAACACTTCTTTTGAAATGACCATTTTCAATGGGCATAGGTCAGAGGTCAAAGTTCGGTTTTTTCATTTTTATTATTGTTTGTGATTCTTAATTAATAATCCCCCCTTTATTTATGTTTAGTTTTCATGATCAAACTCCCATTGGAACGTGGTTATCTGGTTTTGGGTCCACTAGGGACGCCCTTTCAAGAGTCTTGGGCACTACGGAATTTGTCCTTCGCTGGCCACTTAAGTGTTAAGGACCGCATCGGATATAGAATTCTTTTTGATATTTATATGTCTACCATGGACAGGCTACGTCATACCTTCTGACACTATGAGCTACCATATGCTCATCCCCAGTAACCACAGTTTACTTGTACATTATTGTCCCATAAACCCGAACTTGTGAGTTTCTGGGTATGTTACAACATATCATGCCCAAACACCTAAGCTGCTGACATGGGCAAGACCAAGAGATTTTAACAGCTCAATTGGTGATGGTCTCAATTTGTATAATGTGCCAGACAGTAATTTCTGGTAGTAATGTTGATGTTACATTGCTTGTTATACCTCGTACAGCGTAGAATTTTTGCAGATCTTCAAAGTCGTTGGTCCTTGCTCTGGAACAGCTTCCAGTTAACATTAGAGAAGGACCTTCCACCATGATTTATTTAACTTTGATTGTTAGTATTCTTTCTTATTAAAGGCTGTGTTGCCATGTTTTATATTAATTTCGGTATTTCTGTGGCTCTCTGTAGAGCGCGAGTATATCGATGCATTATTTATTTATTTATTTATTGATATTTTATTTTTGAATTTAATTTATTATTTAAATTTATTAAGTGGCGGTGTTACCACCTGTAACATTTAGGCAAACAGATCCTACTAGCGAAACACAACACTTGTAGCCCTAATTAATAGATGTCAGGTGTGCCAGAAAGCGGCAAGTTTCTAATTTCCTAATGAAACTCTGGCCACATCTTATTTGAAATTCCCCGCCTGATTTATGTGTGTCGAATAGGTCATATGGTATGTTAGTTGTTTTCAAACTATACCTTCCCTAGGAATCGTCATCTGTCAATGTATCTCTACACATTCTGTGTTAATTGAGGTTTTACCGCATAAGAGGGATTCACTGTTAGATAGGATACAAACCTTTAGGTCACTATCGTCAGGTGTATTAAATAGTTACGAATGCTGAACCGAAATGAGAAAATAAAATCGCCTTTGAAAAATAACAGCATTTGCAGAAACAGTACGGATCAATGTACAATGATCATGTTATTAAAGTAACAGGGGGAGATTTTTTGAGGGTACAAATTTCTCTCAAATTACACTTTCTCTCACATTACACTTACACAAGTGTTACAAGAAAAAGCAGCTTATATGTTCTTAATTAGTTTTTTTTATCATGTTCAAATCACACAGTGCGTTCCAACGCTATCATCAATTTAAGTTCGCCAATTTACAGAAATGCTAGTCTCAAAAACATTTAGACTCAATGAAATTGCGGAATTTCTTTTATATTTTATTATTTATCAACCGAATCTCCCAAATGCGGTAACTTCTGAAAGGCATATATATATTAAAAAAACATATAAACACTGTCATTGTTTGTAATGTTTGTACTCTTTGTGCCATATTAAAAATCCCAATAATGTGTTAAGTAATTTACATAATAATGTAAATTAGGTATTTTCGGCTTAGTACGTATCTCTAAAAAAAAAAAAAAAAAAAAAAATGACTGTCGTCTGGGTTGAGTAGTCCCCGAACCTGGCTTCGGCACTGCATCCTCTCGACTTGGTTGGCGTTGCCCAACACTGGAAACAGCTGGTTGCAGCCGAGTACGGGTAGCTTGTCTCATCTGCCGCATGGTTGATGCCGGTGCACGGCCTCGCCCTCTTCCCCGAGCCGTCTGCCCTTGACCACGCTTACTTCTGGCTTTCGGCATTGTCTCTGAAAGTCAAAATTCTAAACCAAAAGGTTACGATAACCAACCAAAAAGGAATCTTTATTATTATTATTACATAGGCCCCAATATTAGATAAAATGCATGCCTAACTGAAATCACCTGGAAGGGAAAAACCCCTAAAATCCCTCCAATTCTTGCCAATACTCACACAGAGACAGCTACACCTAAGCTTCAGATACCTTACTGTGATTTCTATAAAAGCCTGTGGATAAAAATCAAAGGATGGAAGAGATTCTATTCAGTACTGCAATACACATCCAAACACCTCTGCTGCCAGATCACATGTGAGAACAATATGGCTGCCACAACCACCTTCCAAAGAAAGTACACAGCGCCCTCTATCCTCCAAGACCAGGGGGAGGAGGCCATGCAAGATTGCTCTAATCAAAGTTAAAATGTAATGGATACATTTAACTCTAATAAACACTGTCATTTTTTGTAATGTTTGTACTCTTTGTGCCATATTAAAAATCCCAATAATGTGTTAAGTAATTTACATAATAATGTAAATTAGGTATTTTCGGCTTAGTACGTATCTCTAAATATGACCGTCGGAGACATGAAGAGCGCGACCACTTTTTCTCTTAAAGGCCATGTGCCATAGCAATAGCTTATTATTATTTATATTATGATTATTATTATTATTATTATTGTAATATTTTGAACCAATTTATCCAAATCGGAGCAAAAAAATGGCACCTGTACAACTGAAATTGACATTTTTTAATATTAATTTTCTAGTATACTTTTCAACATGGTTGTCTTAATATAAAATCTTTGCCTTAAACCCCTTCTTCTTAAAGTGTGTGTGTCGGGGGGGGGGGTTGTCGCAAAATATAGTTTGGCCATACAAGCAACCAAATGCAATCAAATCCGCATACGTAAAATCATTAGAAGTTTTAAATATTATGTAATTTGCACTGTGTCTTTGTTGTAGTTATTTTTACTTGCAATTTCACAACGAAATATGATGTCGCTGCTACCATTCACTAGGGTAATGACATCACAACACATTATTGATTTGAGCAGAGTTGGAATAGAGGGTGATTAGAAATCATTTTACCCTCGTCTACCTGAGCCAGTTTTGTAACAAAACTCCCGAGGGAGTGGTTACCCCCCCTGTGATTTTCGTTACTGAACACCCGATTCCTGTAAATTTGGTATCAAATGATAGCTTAGAGTTTCTTCTTTCCATTGGTACCAAAATAGTACCAACATCTCCATTATGACGTCGCCATGACGCCATATGTTGAGGAAAGTACGAAAATACTGAATATAGGGTGGATAATTGATATTTTGCAATTTTAGCGACTCAAACACCTTATTATAGCTTTAAAATGCTGTCATTATATAAAACTAGTAATTTTCCATCAAGTAGAGTCAAAATACGCATGAAAATCTGATTTTCCTAACCTTTTTGGCGTAAAATTGAATTTTTCACTGTGTGTCTATGGAAATTGGCAGTTTTGCTGACATGCGAACTTTATGACGTCATTGTGACGTAATGCTAGGCATGTTGGTACTCGTTTTGGTATCAATGGAAAGAGGAGGACCATAGCTATCTATTGGTATGTGTCTGTGATGTTCCTGTGTTGTGTTAGGCATGTTGCCACCCCCTCATCCATCACTTTGGGATCACCCTGTATCTTACCTATACCCCGGTGGATGTTTGTTTTTGGATGAAAAGGAGCGGAAAATGTCAATTGACAATTACATTAAATAATTTGGCAACAAAAAAGGGGTATTGAGCAAGCCGGGGAAAAAACCTGAAGGGGGGGGGGTGGTAAACAAGGGTTAACTAGTAAGATCAATTGCACTTAAAGTTATTAATGTTGAATAGTTTATTTGTTGGTGTAAATTTTACTGGAATAAAATATTGAATGGGTGAGTTAATTCTTGATGACATTCTGATTTTGGTTGAAAATGTTGAAGACTTTTTGGGGGACGGGATATGATTGCAGAACGGTGTGCTGCCAATGGCATCAACAAACTTTTTGTTGTGTGTTGAAGGAGAGACACCCCCCCCCCTTTTTAGGCACCATTTGGCAGTACTTGAGAATCACGTTCAGAGATTTGTCAGGTGCTACAGCTTAAAATCACTCAAACCTTTTGTACTCGAGATGTGTTACTAGGAGATGTGTTATCTCCGGCTAGTTAGGTGAGCACCGTTTACTATGCATTTGTCAGAGCCAAAGTAAACTGTCTAATAATACCAAATTAGCTTAGAATGTTAGCGGATCATATACCTACTTTTTACTTTTAACTGTCAATTATTTAATAGATTTCTTAACAAATAACGATCAATTTTACATCATATTGATTCCATCGATTTATCGAGCACAAATTCATGAGCGATGCTGAACCGCATAATTATAACATCCTTGGAGAAGTTTACATAATTAAGTGATTTTATATACGCCACACGTTTATTGCGTGCAACGTCTTTGACGTAGAGTTTTGATTGACTTTGCTCAGCTGCCATTTGGACTGAATCAATGTGAGACTATTATCATGCCTTACCAGCTGTTCCTCGGATGCGGGAGTGGTATTAAATAAGTGCGAATTAATAGGTTTCCTCTATAATCAATCAAAATAAATGCTAGGGGGAAAAGTACTTTTTACTATTTTATTAACTCTTGAGAAAGATGCCTACAGACCGAACTTGGTAGCGAAATGTCTCTAAATGTAAAATTTACAAACCCCACCATTTTACACTGAAGTGCTAATGGGTTGTTTCCCGTCAGTGCGTAAGGGGTGGGACTCCTAGGGGGGGGGGGACGTGCACAATTTAAAACCACTTCGCCAAATGATTTGTTTGATAAAAACCCCTCACATTAAAAGACAACGAACATTAAGCAAAAAAAAAAGCGATAATGTGGTCAATAGAAACAATGGCAAAATTGTTGATTTCAATGATGCGTCGAATGACCGAAAAGGACACTAATTATCCGCATTTTCAACGACGTTGATTCACCCAGACTGGTGCCCGATTTGCCGATGAATGTAATGATAAAGCGTAAACTATATTAAGCATATTAACCACAAATATTAATATTCATGCCATTTTGTATTTTTTATGGTTACTTGTTCGTTAAACATGCCACAGGTTTTACAATGAACTACTCGTTCGTTCGTGCGGCAAGTCCAAAAATCACAGTGGAAGATCTGTCTTAACCAGCTGATAGTTCCATCATCCAGGCCGACCAGGCCTGGAATTTTATCTTGGGGACTTGTCTAGACCTCACAGTCATCAACGATTGGGCTAATGGTTTGTGGCTCTCCACAATCGCAGTTTGGTGAAGTTCTACTCCGATCTTGTGAAGGAGCTATTTGTTACGACCAACGCCAGTTCTGAGTGTGTTGAGGTTGACCTGCTTTCCTATCAAGTCACAGCCGTTGGGCTTGCTTAGATGGGTGTCCACAAACTGCTTTAGGTCAAAGTAGAGGATGACCATTGCTCATACCATCTGTCTTGATCCAGGATGATCGATTAGGGATTACTGTGCTGCAGGTTCAAGGGTGGGTAGCCAAGTGATTCCGTGGAATTCTTGATCCTCAAAGGTGTGGTGGGGGGATACGGCTACCAGGTTCATCCATTTCTTGGCGAGCTTGATCGTCTGAAGGTTCCTCCTAATTAAGGTTTGCAGGAGCTAGCCAACAGAATGGCAAGAATTTACAGGCGTCGCCAAAGGCAACCACTAACAAGCCTCATTGCATCATTGAGAACGACACCAATCTTGTGTGAATGTACACTTTGACTCCATACGGTGCAGGTATTCTGCAGTGGAGTAATGCCAAGGCAACAGTTGATGTCTGTAAGGTGCAAAAGATGCACCCCATCCAGTTCTGCAAGCCTTCTGAGGAGGTTGACACGAGACTTGCGTCTTGGCAGCGACTGCCCTGCCGCAGGTGTGTGATTGAAAGTAAGGCCTGCGGGTCATTGTTACGCCAAGGTACTTCGGTGTTGGGTCATGTGACATTTTTTCTCCATCTAAGAGTGATGTTAAGTTCTCTTTTTGCGCTCGATTGTGCAAGTGAAAACAGAACTGACGGTCTTTTGGGTTTGCTTAGTTCAGTGCCATCGGTGGAGATTGGGCCTTATACTGTGATTAGGTCTTTCTGCAACACTGTTTTCTAAGGACTCAAAGGAATCATCAGCTATTCAGGCGTGTCGTCTGCGTAGGAGTAATGCGAAATCCCCTTTTGGCATATCTGAGACGTAGAGGTTGAAGCGACTGGGTGCCAGTACAAACCTTGTTGGGACAAACCGTTCCATTCCGAAGTTTGCTCTTTCTACTGCGTTGCCCCTTTGAATTCTCCAGACGAAAGATTGTCTTGGATGAGCAGCATGATGAACTTGACAAGCGTGACATCAGGGAATATTTTGAGTAGCTGAAAGGTAAAGACCTCTCGATGCCGACTGTAATCTTACGCAGCAGTTGGGTCTATTGGAAATTGCCCCAAACTTCTGCTTCTTCTGGAAGGCTGTCTCGAATGTCAATTAACTACAAATAATTAATATAAAATGTGCACTGGGACAATGACCTAGTACATTCAAAAATGTTCGTATTGCCTTATTTTATTTTCCTTTGTACCATAACTTTTGGCGTTGAAATCGCATCACAGTTAATCCTATTTTTTTTTTTTTAATTTGTGTCAATTTTGTTTTGTTTTTGTTAATGCATTGCAAGCGCAACTATACGATGTATAAATAATACCAAAAATATAAATCCCAAATGGTTCACAGCATTAAAATGTTTAAAATTGTATTCCAAAGGGGGAGGGTAAAGCGGCACTGGCAAATTTTGCACAAATATGAAATTTCTTCAATTTAATCGCAATGAGAGTCTAGGCCATTGGAAGAATAGAGATATATTTACATATAAAATCACATACCGAAGCAGAAAGAACATTAATAAGAGACTAAGACATCCTGGTAATTTTGTAGGCCAACTTTTAATTAACATTAATCAACAAATATTATTCCATTTGTGTGACTTCCGCTCCCCTCTTGAGACCTCATCAACTTCGCTCGGCCTCGCGCTTCGCGCTACATAACGACGCGCCCTTAAGGCGCGCTCGCGGTTGGTTGGTAACAATATATATACATTACAAGCCTACAACCATCAAAAATACTCAATTTTTCAAAAATCGTGAGAGCGCACTATTTTTTCCAATGTGCCAGGTATTCCTTTAAGTCCTCACAACAGAAAACACAGAAACACACAATGTAAAAGCCACACGAAGTGCGGTTTGTGACTAAAGAAGGCCAACAATTATAAAAAATATATGTCATATGAAACTATAAAAGAAATCATTCAGGTGAAGAGCTAATATATAAAAAGGCTTTACAACCATGCAAAAATACAATTTGACAAATCGTGAGGGCGCCACATATTGTCAAATGTTGCCAGTTCCTTTTTAAGTCTCACAAACAGAAAACACAGAAACACAACACAACGTAAACGACGCACGAAGTTCAGAGGGCACATTAACAACACTTAAGTGAGCAGGGGGGGGGGGGGGTTCTTATGGACCCTCAAAATATGTCATACCTCATTTTGCGTACTTGGGCTTCTATGTGAAGATCCTACCCTAAACTGGCGGGATACATTCTATAGTACCCAGTTAACATCCTACGTCACTTCTTTTGTTGCCTGCGAATCCATTCCTGCTAATCGTTTATGACCCATAGTATTAAAACTCCAACAGATACATGCCCAGTGTGTAACATTCAGGCCCTACCCTATTGCAAGATACCAGCCCTAACATGTTTACCAACATTGCTGTTAATGGTCTATAACGTCTGACATCTTTCAGCTGCATGAACGTAACAATGGCTCTGCAGTTCCAAATAAACAAAGGGGAATCTGAAGCGCCTTGTCCGCTGATACCAGGTGGATTTACTTATCATACCGCCACTATTTGCTTGAGTCAATCAGCAGAGTGTATGTTCCCTTGATCACTGATATTCAGAAAAGAATTGAGATGAGATGGCATTTTAATTAATTTTCAATGAAAATTTGCAACCTTTACAATTGGCATACCCAATAATTGTAATTATAATATTTATTATTAAATATAGTGGAAAATTTGTTTACTTCTGCGAAATATGTAACCAAAATGACCAATTTTTTCCTTTTGATCCCATGGCCAACTTGTCCTTTCATGTCACGAACGTCTATTAAAATAAATCCGACCTCGCCGATAAGGTATCATTTTTCCCAAATAGAACATGCGTAGTCACTGGCCATATAAGTCAGGGAGAACATTTATGGGTATTTCAAGCGTTAAACCCTTTACTTCATTGTCGTGACAAATAACGTTAAGTGGTTTTTCTTAACTGTGTTAAAGTCTCACCTAATTAGTTTCACTAGTAGAACTCCAATTATCTCCTACGCTTGGCCTTTGATCATGTCGGATAAACGTGCTTTAGGGTAGGACAAATCTTTCTAAAAGACATT